>VDFB02362145.1:75782-186811 GCA_007258455.2 Sequoia sempervirens
TTACTATTGCAATCAAGTGTATAAAGCATTCATGTTCAAAGAAACTAGATACAGGAATGGCAATATGTTACACAACCTTGTCTTATGCCTTTATAGCAGTTTTTTCATTGCATTTCAAGAATACCAGAAACTAGAATTTTATTCATATTATTTCCATCTATGGCATTTACAACTTTTCCAATAATTATTACAAGGCTAGTGTTTACTGTTGAATAGTTCTATTGTTCATGTGATGCCTACAACATTGTACCCTGGCCAAAGTACCCTGGACACACATGGCCTCCAAGCGATTTCACTGCCTTCACCTTGAGCCAGATGCCATTCAATGCATTTAATTTAAATACATGTATCACGTACATCTACCCACCAGTTTGATAAACTATGCCTTTGCTTAATTTTAATTGATCAATTTATGTGCTCGCAGTTTCCTGATATTTTAATGCATATAATCTGCATTCATGGACTACGTACCTCTAGCCGCTACCTTTTAAACTATGCCTTTGCTTAAATTTATTTAATCAATTTCTTTGACTACATTTCTTTGACAAGTTTTTTTGAACAATTCGCTTCCCCTCTATTGGTTTCCATATTTTGCATATGTGCCTATGAGCACATTAACCATAACAGGTCACAAAATTCCTTTATCCTGTATGCTTTCATCATAGCATAAAAGCTCAAAGCAATTGCAAATTCTAGGTTTTCAGAGCACAAGCTTGCAGAACACAAAAACAACACGCACAAAGTAATAAAAATGCATACCAAGTAGCTTAACTCTATATTAAATGGCCAAAGTACCCTGTCCATCCATGTTCACCAAGCAACACCAGCGCATTCACCTCTAGCCAGATGTCATTTAATGCATTTACTTTGCATTCATGCATTGCGCTTACATTTTCCTGATATTTTAATGCATTTAATCTGCATTCATGGATTGCGTGCCTCTAGCCGCCAACTTTTAAACTATGTGTTTGCTTAAATTTATCTAATCAATTTATGCGTTTGCATTTTCCCGAATTTCTAAAACGAATATGATTTATAAAGCTACTCGGACGAATAGAAAAAAAGATAAATGCTAATTTTCCAATATATAAAATAGCTCTCCAAATGCAAACTGTACCAAAAAAAAAAAGTAATATGTTCAATGGAAAAATGTGATTGGCCAATGCTGCCGGTTAAAAGCATTCCGGGCAAATGCATATGCAAATTTAGAATACGTTTTTTAGTTGGACTCGACAACATTTTTGACATAGTTTTTTATAACCCCAACATACAAAAATAGTAACGATGACATCCAACAGAATTTTTATGCTTGCCGACAGGTAAAAGGTTTGTACTGTATTCTTTATGCTCCCATTCTTTGCATTTATGCCTACGATGACAACAACCACGACTTTTAACACAATCCCTCTATCCTTTATGCTTTCATGACAAAGGCAAAGCTCAAAGCAACACACTGTCGACTCTTTGTTGAAAAGCTCTCATTATCGCACACGTTAACATGAGAGCTTTTGATTCTGAATCCATATGCATACTTTCATTCAAACTAGTGGATGAAGGTACATAGTGCACTGGTGCAAGCTCAATGCATTCAATGGCATCTGGCTATAGGGACCGCTGTTTGCATTGCTAGTTACTCTTTCAATATATAACAAGGTTCAAGGAGGAAACTCTCATTACCACACATGTTGACATAATTTTCGTTCCAAACCTCTCTTTATGAGACCGCTTTGTAGTAATAAAAAAAATATAAACTTTACAAGCCTCGCATGCAACCATGCATCTTGCTTGCAGTAACACTTCTACATGCATCCATGTGTACTGCAATACATGTATCTATGTGCACATGTAGCCATGGATATAAGTATCTATGCAACTTCATATGCAATCCATGGATATTTCCATACATGTATATTTAAGCATTTATGTATCCTACTATGCATCTATCTATCTATCCATGTAACTATGTTTCTATGTATTCTTCTACCTTTAGATGCATCCACGCATATATGTATGTCTTTACTACTTTCCAGATTAAAAAAAAACAACTTTGGAAACATCAACTTCCAGAATTAAATACCAATATGCACAGAGTCATCATATTACTCTAACTAGATGACTGTGAACTACATGTTACCTATGCAATCTAAATTCTAGAGATACATACCATCCTTATGCACCTATGCACAAATGCATACTGTCTAACATATATACATAATTACATGTACACATATACACATGCAAACCTGTATACATGGATGCATACAAAGACTATGTTTCATGGGATTATTAAGGAGTTCAGCTGCTTTCTATATGGTTCCATACTTTGCATGTATGCCTATGAGGACAATAATTACAGTATCCAGAACCAGAAACCAGTTACTTGAGGCAATAAATACTAAATAGCAATCCAAACAGCCTCCCCTCTAGTCAGATGCAATTCAATGCATTAATTTTGTATCAATGAACTGTGTACTTTCAGCCACTACTTTTAATCAAAGTATGCATATGGATTCAGAATCAAACTCTCAAAATAAATGCATATATAAATGTGTCTTTTTCCTCATTTCATAATGTATCTATGTATCCATAGGCGCAATTATGCATATATCGATGTGTGCATATTTCTTGTTATCTCTTTATGCATTTGTCTATATATGTATCGTTGTATCTATGGGTACATGTATACCTTCATTTATGTATATATGTGCCTATGAATTGCATACACACATCCATGTATATATGCATCTATCAATAACTTGCATGGATACATGTATATATGCATCTATGGATTCATGCACCCATGTATATATGACAGCTCATTGGTTCTAAAGCTCTCTTTATAGGACAACTGTGCATTGCCTGCAAGACTCAGATGAATCCTTTGTATTTCAAGAAGAGATTCGAATGGATAACACTTAAAATGATCTAAACTATGATTTTATAATCAAAGTATACAAATACATTGTAACAATGCAAAACCCGACTTCCATTTGAGATGTACAGTGAAAGTAAACAGAAGCAAAAATGCATTTGCTTCAAAGTTTCTAGAGCAATGTCAACAGTTTGTCTAGCCATTGTTCAAAATATAGTTTTCTATCGGCATAGTCCTTGAAGTTTCTGTAGGTCTCACTGCTACTTTGTTAATTGACATTGATTGAAACGTCAAAATGTGGAATGTTCCCATGGATACTTATACTTCTCTATTTTGATTGTTATATATTCAAAGACTGTTTAGCAATCCAAGTAGTTTCCCCTTTGGTCAGATGCCATTCAATGCATTTATTTTGTTTCAACAAACTATGTACCTTCAACCACTAGTTTAAATCAAAATTATGCATATGGATTCATAATCAAACTCCCTAAGTAAATGCATATGTATCTATGTATCCATAGATGCAGCCATGCATATAACGATTTATGCATATCTTGCCATCTCTACATGCATCTGTCTATATATGTATGACTGTGTCTATGGGTGCATGTATACATTGATTTATGCATATATGCACCTATGAATTGCATACACACATCCACCTATATATGTATCTTTCGATATTTTGCATGGATACATGTATATATGCATGTGTGCTTCACATTTTCCTGATATTTCAATGCATTTAATTTGCATTCAAGTAGCACGTATTTCTACTCACCAGTTATATAAACTATGCCTTTGCTTAAGTTTATTTAATCAATCTATGCAATCGCATATCACTGATTTTCAATAACAACAATAATTTATAAAGCTATTCAGATAGATAGAAACAACTAAATGCTAATTTTCCAATCTTGATTTATCAGAATAGTGCTAGTTTTCCAATATAACAAAATTAAAAGTTATATGTTGACATACATTTATGCATGTTGTCCATACAAGCATATATGGATATATGACTTCATCCATATTTGCATATGTATATGAATACATCCTTCCATGTAACATACGCATTTGTACCTATATCCAAATATGCATACATCCATGTATACATGTGTTCATATGTCCATCTCTCCATGTTATTCTGTTTTCAGTGTATACATGTCTGTTGATGCATCCATGCATATACCTGTGGTTAGCTTTACGTATTTATCTCTCCATGTATTTAATGTTCTCCACTCCATCAGCATTCACAGGTTCTCTGTTTTTATGTTCTTCCATATTTATTTTTTCCATAGTGTATGCATAAGAACATTATATTTTTATATCCACTCTTCTATTGTTGCATTTCGAGGAAGCTCAAGGATCTCACTACTTTATTCAGTATGAAGGAGAGTGAGAAATGCAACATGGGTCTCTTTCTTGTGTTTATATTGACGAACTCAGCCCTATGATGATTTTTAAAAGCATAACCAATACCAAACTAGACATTCTTCCACCCCTTGTTACAAGAAATAATAACTTCATACCCTATTGATTCCATTTATTTCCATTTCCACCCTTGCACGTCCTTTCTTCTCAAATCAAATACATTCCAAAATCCAATTATTTGCTTCTGTTGCCTCATACCAATGTGTTGCGTTCCTCTTTTCACTAAATCCAGCACTCTCATTGAAATTTTAATTTCTTCCATTTAATTGTAAGCATATAACTTCCAAACAATAAATTCATACCATTTACATTCGCATTCATTCTCATATCCACCATCCCATATCCTTGCCTCCCATGTCAAATACTTTTCATAACTTATTCATACAGCTTATTTGCATCTCACCCTTTTCTCAATTCACTCCCTTTGTTCCACTCGCATAACTCATTGTTCTTTTTAACATTCACATATCTTTATCTATCTACACCTCAAATATACCTTCATCCATCACAACAAAATTCACACCATACCAAACAAAGAAAAAGATGAAGAAAATATCAAGGTTATGCAAATAAACACTGAGGGCTTCAAAAATAACACTCATAACATATAGTTCTATTCAAGAGTTATTTTCATAATGCCTTTTGTAAACCTTGTTTGTTGCAGATCCCTAAAAGCGCGTATAACAGTTTCTTCAAGCCTATAATGTGTAATCAGATTTAACAAATATTGCTTTTCGCTTTTTACTCTGTCTGATGCAACAAATCCAAGTAGAGTTTCATAGTGCTTTAAGGCAATTGTATACTTTGATTATAAATTCATATTTTAAACTACTTTTAGTATTGTTTATTCGAATTTTTGTGTTGAAATGCAAAGGTTTCATCTGCGTTTCATAGGAATTATTGTTTATAAGATGTTGTAACATACATTAATTGGATGTATCTCATCATCTTTCTTATCAGGATGCTAACAACCTTGATTTGTATCTGTCCTTCAATGTATCTGGATGCTATGAACTATGAATTCTACTTGCATATCGCTTGCTTGTACAAGTAATAGTAAGCGCTGCACAATGCTAGAAATCACAACTCATAGTATTCATATACACCCATGCACAAATACATGGTATTCAACACATTAACACCAACATGGTTTTCTAGGGCTTGTTTCTTACTTGCCTTTGATTGATAGTTCAAATGCACACAAAGCTAATTGCAATCACTTCTTTCTTTGAATTGCTAGGTACTTCTTTCTTTCTTTGTGGTTATAGAGCTATTTGGTAAAATGCTACATATACTGTGACATTTAGGCTTCAAAGACTGCCACTGAAAAACAGAAGCTTCAAAACTCTCAGTTAACACGTAAAGGGCTGACAAAAATTGATTTGCTAACTGAATGGGGTCATTTTACTTCAATTATTTAGCACTTATTCTTAACTGTTTAATCACAATATGACTGGATGGCTAGCTGGCGCCATCCACAAAAAAGCATTTAAAGCAAATGCAACAGTAATCTGTTATATATACACATACATACATGGCAACATAGATACATGCATTCATATATACATAATTGCATGCACACATGTATACATGCAAACTTGTATGCATGGATGCATACAAAGACTATGTTTCATGGGATTCTATATGTTTCCATATTTTCCATGTGTGCCTATGAGGACAATAACCACAATATTTAACAGTATTCCTCTATCCTTGATAACAGCTCATTGGTTCCAAAGCTCTCTCTATAGAACAACTTTACATTGCCTACAAGACTCAGATGAATCCTTTGTATTTTCAAGGAAAGATTTGAATCAATAACACTTAAAATGATCTAAACTATTACTTTACAATCAAAGTATCTAAATGCATTGCAACAATGCCAAAACCCAAGTTCCATTTAAGATGTACAATGAAAGTAAGTAGAAGGGAAAATGCATTTGCTTTAAAGTTTGTACAGCAATTTCAACAGGTTGCACATGCATTTATAGATTGTTCTTTTTGTACCAAATTACATGGACACATCTATACATTTTACCATGCACAAATGTTCACATGGATCCATATATTTATGCATTCCTTTGATATATGCTTTGCTGGTATATAATTTGTTTTCCCTGTTTTCCTTTTGCTTCCTACTTCAAATGCTACTTGAGCATCGCTATGCTTTCACAGATTTGTATTTTTACTTGATTTCACTGTTCTCCATTCAAATTTCTTGTTCACATGTCATGTATGCTTTACACTCTTTGCATTCTGTGAACATGCACCCATGTAAAGGTGCTAATGTTCATTGCTGTTTCTCTTTTCACTCTTGCATCCTTAAATATCAATATATTTTTTTATCTATTCATCTCTTGTGACATTTCGAGGAAGCTCAAGGATCTTGGAACTTTGTTTAGTCCAAAGGAGAGTGAGAAATGAGACACTAGTCTTTCTTTTATATTTGTATTGAGACATTCAGCCCTATGATGATTTTAAAAAGCATAACCAATAACAAAATACAAATTCTTCCACCCTCGCTTGGAACAAAAGTTCACTTCATACCCTATCAAATCCACTCATTTCCATTTCCACTCGTGCACATCATTTCTTCTCAAATCAAATACATTTCAAAATACATTTATACGCTTCTCTTGCATCACACCAATGTCTTACATTCCTTTTTTTTTCCCAATCCAACTCACTCATTCAATTTTTTATATCTTGCATTTAATTTTAAGCGTATAACTTGAAGATGATAAATTCATATAATTTACATGCCATTCATTCTCACATCCAATTTCACATATCGTTCCTTCCCATATCTAATACTTTCCATAAGGCATTTATATACCTTACTTGCATAACATCATTCTCTCAATTCCTTCTCTTTGTTACACTTACATAACTCATACTTCTTTACCACCCTTACACATCTTTATCTATCTATAGCTCAAATATACCTTCATCCATTAGAACAAAATTCACACCATACCAAAGCAAAAATTGAAAAAAATATCAAGGTTATGCAATTAAACACTGAGGGCTTTCAAAATAACTATGACAACATACAGTTGTATTCAGGACTTCCTTTGAAAACGTTTTATACTATATCATGTTTATTGCAGATAACTAAGAGCACATATCACAGTTTTCTTGGAGGCTAAAATGTATAGTCAATTTTTGTAAATATTTACATATATCCATGAATTCAAGTGCATTGTTGGATATCCTTAATACACTTGGTCTAAAAACAATAATGTATGGTTCTTTTGTTCCGATCATAAATGTTCTTTTAATATCTCTCAAATGCAAATTGTTTCAGACATTTTTCTAGCTTTCTGCACATAGGCATATATACATTCTTGTTTACTTACCACCTTGCATGGACACATGTACACATAGATCAATGCATTTATGTTTACTTTCATCCATACATTTATGTATTCCCTTGATATATGCATTGCTAATAAATAGTAAATTTTCCCTGTCTTCTTTTATTTCATACTATAAATGCAAATTGAGTCTCATTGTATTACAGAATCCTAAAAGCAATGTATATTCAGATTTCACAAATATTAACATGTATCCATGCATCCAAATACATCATTAGATATACTTTATACACTTGTTCCACAAACACTAATGTATTGCTAGTTTCTTTCAATCAATAATGTTTTTCTACTTCTTGTTTAAGCTGTAACTTGTTTCTAACATTTCTAGCTTTATGGACGCAGGCATATATAGATTCTTCTTAACATACCGAGTTAAATGGACCAAATGTACACATTCGTCCATGCATATGTCTTTACATGGATCCATATTTTAATGCTTTCCTTTCATATATGCATTCATACTAACTAGTTTATTTATCTTGTTTTTTTTTCATTTAATACTGTAAATGCAATTTCAGCTTCATCACGCTTTCAGGCTTCCTCTGGTGCCAACGATGCTTTTCACTTTTCTGTGCATTCTGTGCACATCGCTAAATGTCTACATGCCTCCATGTACACTTTATGCATCAAGCATTGTTACAAACATTATAAGAATATTTTACTATAGATTATTATAATAATTTAATGTTTATACGCAAAGTGCTACAAAAATGTTGATTATTTTATTCTACGTGCATTTTATCTTACCTAATAAAATTCTTGATATCTTTTCTAATTAATTTTTTTTAACAATATATACACAAAAAAATATTCATTCGTAGTTCATTAACAACATTCAAATCTAATTTATAATAAAATCAACACATTTGTACAGTTTCATCTAAGAATTTATTGTAAAATTTTTTACACTTATCACATTTTCATAAGTTATACTATTACATTTTATGTTATTTATACACAAATTTAATCTTAGGTAGTCAGATTCTTTATTATAATTTTTCAAATTACTTATTGTTTATTATATAAACACAAATTTTTATTCATATTACATAAACAATATTAAAATCTTATTTATAATAAAATCAATAGCTTCCTAGTCACTCATCTAACAACTTACTATAATATATTTACATTGTTCTTTACACGAAAATATCTTATCATATTACATACACAACATTTAAATCTTATTTATAATAAAATCAATAGCTTTATATAATACTAATCTTCACACTACATTAAAAAAAAAAATTCATTAATCTTACAAAAGTTTATACTCAAATGAGCTACCCCTATCAATCTTCCACCTAACACTACTGTTCCTATTAGCACTTACATATTCTAATATGAGCCATTTCACATGTCCCTATGGAACACGTTCCCCATGCATCCTACAAAATTTAAATATATTTATATTCCTACTTGCTATCTCTAAACTTTTCCTAACTCCTAGCTACATGCCTTTTACCTCTCGGCAGGAACTTGACGCTCGCGTCACTTGTTTTATTTTATTTCGATCTTCTTCCACTCTAATTTTCTATTAATTCATAGTAATATATTCTTTTAATTTTTTACTTTTTTAATTTTAAAAAATACAATTTTATATTTAATGATAATTTATTATTATTACTACTACAAATAAACCCTAATTACTGATGTAAGTAATTAGGGTTTATTTATGTCAAATTACTTATTTACCTACTTTTTGGATGAACATTATTTTATTTTATTTCCATCTTCTTCCACTCTAATTTTCTATTAGTTCATTTAATAATATATTATTTTTATTTTTATAATTTAAAAAAATACAATTTTATATTTAATGATAAT
Organism: Sequoia sempervirens; assembly: GCA_007258455.2. Taxonomy (NCBI): domain Eukaryota; kingdom Viridiplantae; phylum Streptophyta; class Pinopsida; order Cupressales; family Cupressaceae; genus Sequoia; species Sequoia sempervirens. The sequence continues at coordinate 85,293 of VDFB02362145.1, forward strand.
TTATTATTATTACTACTATAAATTGCAATATATTATTTTTATTTTGTTTTTTTAATATTTCTATTTTATATTTATAATTTCATACTTATTTTAAAAAAAATAGAAAATAAATGTATTTGTTTTTAATTTGAATATAAAATGAAACTTAAAATTGTTATATATTATTTCTAAAAATAATATATACCAATTGTTATATATTATTTTTAGAAATAATATATACTAATTTAATATATTTAATTATTTTAAATTTTTAATGGATTGATTAATTTTCAAATTATAATATGTTAATTTTAATTCAGTTTTTAATCCTAATTGTAGATTAAATATATATATATATAAATTATTAGAATTAAAAATAGAACTAAATAAAAAATAAAAAAATTAACTTATTATAATTTGAAAATTAATTAATCCATTAAAAAATTAAAAATATTAAATTAGTATATATCATTTTTAGAAATAATATATAACAATTTTAAATTTTATTTTTTATTCAAATTAAAAATAAATACATTTATTTAATAAATATTTATTTTCTATTTGTATTTATAATTTTATACTTATTTAAAAAAATAGAAAATAAATATTTATTAAAGATTAATTTATTTTTTAATTTGAATATAAAATAAAATTTAAAATTATTATATATTATTTCTAAAACTAATATATACTAATTTAATATATTTAATATTTTTAATTTTTTAATGGATTAATTAATTTTTAAATTATAATATGTTAATTTTATTTTTTTAATTTTTTATTTAGTTCTATTTTTAATCCTAATTGTAGATTATAATTAGGGTTAGAGTTAGGTTGGAGTTAGGGTTAGAATTAGGGTATAGCATTAAATGGGGTTAAGGTTAAAATTACAATAAAGGTTAGAAAGAGGGTTAGGGTTAGAGTTACACATATGGTTAGAATTAGGGATAAGTTAAGGGTTATAATTAGGGTTACAATTAGGGTTTGGATTGGAATGAGGGTCAGGGTTAGGGTTATAATTAGGGTTAGAATAAAGATTACAATTATAATTAGGGTTAGGATTACAAATAGAATAGAATTAGGGTTAGAAATAGAATTAAGGTTACAATTAGGATTAGAATAAGAAATAGGGTTACAATTAGATTAGAATTAGGTTTTAGATTAGTGTTGGAATAGAATTGGGGTTTTAGTTAGTGTTAGAATAGAATTAGGTTTAGGGCTAGGATTACAATTAGGATTAAAATTAGGGCTTAATTAAGCTTATGGTTAGGGTTAGGTTATGCTTAAAATTAGAATTAGAATTAGATTTAATGTTAGGGTTAGAATTAGGGTTAAGGATAGATATGGGGTTAAAGTTGAGCATTAAAAGTTAGAAATAGGAAAAGGGTTAAATTATTAGTAAAATTATAAGTATGGTTATAATAGGAGTAGGGTTAGAAATTGAGGATTTAAGGGTCGTTATGGGTTTGAATTATGCTTATGATTAGGAATAGTAGGGTTAGAATTAGCATATAGTGTTAGGGTTATAGTTAGATTTAGTGTTAGTGTTATAAATATAAGCAAAGGTTAAAATAGGATTAAAATTGAACTAAATATTAAATCCTAATTATAATCTACAATTAGGATTAAAAATAGAACTAAAAAATCTATAATTAGGATTAAAAATAGAACTAAATAAAAAAATAAAAAAATAAAATTAACATACTATAATTTGAAAATTAATTAGTTTATTAAAAAATAAAAACTATTCAATATATTAAATTAGTATATAAATTCCACGAGATGGAAATGGCTCTGCAAGTGATGCATGAGGCGCAACCATCTGGGCTGCAGCCTTTGCATGTGGTCTTACGAGGTGATTGCATCGTGGTTGGAGGTGGATCTGATCTCTTACTTATTCTGCGGAGCTTCTTGGGGTGGGTTTTACGCTATTGGGGGTTTCTTTTTCTTTTAGGCGGGGTGTGTGTATTCTGGGGTAGTGGGGTTGTGATCTTGGTGTCCAGTGGAGTGTGCCTTCCTCGAAGGGCTCTTGGTTTTGATTTTGTCCTTGCTTGCTCATTTTGTGTTGTGTGCTCTTTGATGGATATTGGAGAATCTTCTAGGGTTTGTCCCAATATGGACTTCCGCTCTACTTTTGGTTTGAAACCCTCTCCACAGGGTTCAAATTTTTTTGATAATAATCTTTTTTTGGTGGAACTTGAGAAAGTCGAGATGGGCTCGACAGGGGGGCCTAGAATTCCAAAGATTAATGGGTGCCTCAAACGGTGTAAAGAGAGGCCGAATGTAGTCATTCCAATGGAGATGCTGGCTGAAGACATTGATTATTATGCACAACATTCTCTTTATTGCAAATTCTTAGGTTTGAAAATTTCTTTGCAATTCTTGGATATGTGGGCTCAAAAGACATGGATGCCTGAGGGAGAGATGGAGATCTGCCTCCTGGCAAATAACTATTTCATGGTTACATTTGACTGCTTGGCTGATCGGAATAGGATTTTTGAAGGGGACCCATATTTTTATAACCAGGTGGGCTTATTCATTAAGCCATGGCATGCTGGCTTCAACTCGGCGGAGGAACTTTCGAATTGGGTTCTAGTTTGAGTTCGTCTTCAAGGCTCCCTATGGAATGCTGGTGAGAGGATGTGTTGTACCTATTAGCCTCGAAGCTGGGGAACTTGTGGGTTCGTCTCAACAAACGCAATTCAAAAAGGTAATGACTTTTGCCTGGTTTTGTGTAGAAATTGATTTAAGCCATTGCCAGACTCTTTATAAGTGAGTGTAGGAGATTATTCATGGGTGCAACAATTGGATTATGAAACACTTCCTTTCTGTTGTTGTTTCTGTCATGAGTATGGTCACCTCCTGCGCAGATGTCCAAAGGCCAAGCCTTTGGAGGCTCAATCTTCTCAACCTTCGGCTAACCCACCTAGGGTGGGTAAGGGAAAGGAACCCATTCAAGGTTTTGGTGGTAGGGAAGATGGTTTTATTCCTGTTAGAGGCCGAAACAAAAATAAAGGTCATAAAATGACTTTGAAGGACAGGCAGGAGGATGACACCTTCAATAGATTTGATGTGCTGGAGGATCTTAGTCAACAGGAGGTGAACCCAGGATTTCTGGATCTAGATCATGGGACTTTGGATATTGATCAGCATGGCCCTTCGGTTGAGGCAATGCTTGCTCCCCAACAGGAGGGGGTATGGGAGTGCCATGCTTAGATGAGGCTAGGAAAGATCCTGGTAAGGTAATACTCAACTTAGAGGTGATTATGGCTCCGCTTGCCGATGGGACTTTGGCTTTAGGGATAGATCGTCAAATGGGGGTTCAGGATGAGTTGGGTGGTAGTGGTGAGGTAGTGAAAGATAGTGTGGATAAGGTTCACCTCTTGCAGAAAGTTGGTCCGGAGGTGGGTAAGAAGAATATTAAGGCATCCTCTTAGTTGGGTGTTCTGCAAAAAGTTCTCAAGAAGGGGGGCCGGAGAAAATTTCTAAGCTGGGAAGGAAGAAGGATGAGGAAAATATTAAGATGATAGGGGAGACTTTGGTGGAGTCGGGGTCAGTCAAGACTCTGGATTCACATTTTTCATGCCCCTTGAAATGATAGTTCTCTCTTGGAATGTAAGGGGCTTGAACAGTGGCCCTAGACAAAAAGCTATTCAGGATTTGATTAGGTGTCATTCGCCTGATGTTCTTTTTCTGTAGGAAACTAAGCTCTTTGTGGAGGGTATGATGGATTTAGTTCCTAAGTTATGGGGGAATGGTGGATGCCAATGCACTGGTGCTCAAGGGTCTTCTGGCAGGGTGGCGTGCTTATGGAACCCGCGTAAGATCAACCCCCTTTGGTGGGTGTCTTTTAAGTCCTCCCTTTCCATGGTGGCCTCTTGTTTTATGTCAAGGGAAATTGCTCTCTTCTCCAATGTGTATGCACCTGTGGAGTTGCAAGGCAAGCAAATTTTGTGGTCCAACATTCGTTTAGTTCACAGATTATTTCCTTACCATCCTTGGATTATTGGAGGTGATTTTAATGCTATCACGGAGCTTGCAGAGAAACGAGGTGGTATTGCAAGGCTGGAAGCTTCTGCATTATTACTCTAGGATAATATCTCTGCTTTGAATCTTGTGGATATCAAGCCTAGCAATGGTCTTTTTACTTAGAATAATAGGAGAATTGGTGATGCTTCTATTTCTGAAAGACTTGATAGATTTTTGGTGTCTAGTTTTTGGGTGGGGGACAGGTGGTTGACTAGCTCTGAAATTTTGGATGGTCGTGGTTTTGACCATTGGCCTATTAAGCTAGTGGTTGATGTGCTCAACGCGTGTGCTGATAGACCTTGGTTCCAACTCATGTATATTTTAGGGATGGTCTCTTCATGTTTTTTCTCCCTCGTGGGTTGGTGGATCGTGGAAAGCCGCATGGCACTACCTATGTACTCTTTCTCAAAGAGGCTCTAGTATGTTAAATACAGATTGAAAAGATGGAATAAGTAACATTCCCGTAATTTATTTCAAGAAAAGCAAAAGGCACGAGATAATCTGGACCTAATTACCAGACAAATTCGAGATCAAGGCCTCTCAGAGGAGCTGAGTTTATTAGAGGTAGCTGCAACAAAAGAGCTTGAGGAATGGGAGTTAAGAGGAGATTTTTTGGAAACAAAAGTCTTGTATTGAATGGCTCCAGGCTGGGGATCAAAACACTGCTTTCTTCCATAACTCAGTTAAGAATTGGAGACAAGGTAATGCTATTTCTTCTATTTTGTTGCCTAATGGGGAATCTTTGTCCTCTTCAGCCTCTATTTCAGCCGAATGCATTCAGTATTTCTCTACCCTTTTCTCTGAGGATTCGCCTCCTGCGAAGGAGGATGAAGCTAAAATTTTAGATTGTATCCCGAAGCTGGTGACTAATGAAATGAATGAATGATTGCTTGTCTTATTACCTTGTCGGAGCTTGAGAAGGTTGTGTTCCGTGATAAAAGAAAGGTAGCCTCCCTGGCCCTGATGGATTCCCATTGAATTTTTTTTTTAGAGTTCCGGGAAGGTTAAATCGTGACCTTTAGAGGTTGTTGTCCAAGAACTTATGCATAAACAAATGTTGAAGTCCTTGAATGCTACATTTTTAGCTCTATTCCTAAGAAGATGGGAGCTAACTCCTTTGTATTTGTTTAGCTTCATAGCTCTATGTAATGTTGTGTATAAAATTATTACTAAGTTGATTGTGAGCACGTAAGCCCGGCTTGATGACTTAATTTCCGGCGAGCAAAATGGTTTTTTGCCGAAGACGTATTCATGGATGGGGTGGTTATTTCTGCTGAGGCCATCCATTCTATGGTATCCTCAAAAAATAAATCTATGTTTATCAAGTTGGACATGGCTAAAGCATATGATCATGTTAAATGGAGCTTTCTAATTAAAATCCTTGGAGCTTTTGGCTTTGCTGAGGGTTGGATTGAATGGGTTAGGAGTTGTGTCACTTCCTCCTCCTTTTCAGTGCTTATCAATGGTGAGCCCACTTGTTTGTTTGGTGCTTCTAGAGGCCTCAAGTGGGAGATCCCCTATCTCCTTACTTATTCATAATCCTTGCAGAAGGCTTGGGAAGACTCATTCGTGCTCAGGTTGCTATTGGCTTGCTTCAAGGATGGAGTTGGAGAGATGATATTCCCCCTTAGTCTCATCTACAATTTGTAGATGATACTGCCTTGATGGGTAGGGCTAAGGTTGAGGAGGCTCTCAATTGGTGTAGTGTTTTGGATAGTTACTTGGCAGCTTCTGGGCAGCGCATAAATGAGGGGAAGTCCATATATTTCTTCCACACTCCTAAGGGTATTCAAAGGAGAATTGTTGGTATCCTTCAGTTTTAGATTGGCTCGCTTCCTTTTTCCTATCTTGGAATCCCTCTTGCTATTCGCTCTCTCCCAAAAATGTTTTGGTAAGAGACTCTTGATAAGTTTCGAAGATTGGTCAGTCATTGGAATTGCAAGTGGCTTTCTTTAGTAGGTAGAGTGACTCTTTTAAAGTCGGTGGTCCAGGCTCTTCCTGTTTATAAATGCTTTGTTCTTTATGCTCCTTCAAGTTTTATTAGAGATTTCGAGAAATTGTCTTGTTAGTTTCTGTGGGCTGGTAATCTTCTTCATTGAAAATGGTGTCTGGTGAAGTGGGATGTTGTTTGTAGGCCAAAGTAGAGGGGGGTCTGGTTTATTGTAAAGGACTCATTTATCATGTGCCCCGTCGCTTAAGTTGTATTAAGTGAGTTCTCAACAACATATGTGCTAGACTAAAATTTTGACCTTCAAATATTTGGGGCGGTAGAAAGTAGGGAGGTAGCAAGGTTTAGTATGGAGGGGAAGGGCTCTGTGATTTGGAGTACCCTTAAATGTGGTGCCAAGCTGGTTAAACAAGGACTTTTTTGGATTTGTAATTAGGGTCGATGCTCTTTCTCGCATGATTCTGGGATGGATACCCACCCATTGTGTCATCTCATCCCATCTCCAAGATTTAGCATTTTGGAGGCGTTGAGTCATATGTAGCATATTTCCAAATCTCAACAACAATCTTGGGTCAAATTTAGAGGTCCAAAGTGGAGCCCCTTGGACTGGCCTCCTGGTGGTGCAGTGGAGGATCGTCAAGAGCTTGCTAAGATTTTATCGGGTTGTGTCTGTAATTCTCTCCAAGGGGGTGATGTGCTTGCTTGGGGTCCTGACTTGAAAGGAAAATTTTCGGTTGCCTCTAGTTATTAGGTTTTGGATAAACAGGTTTTTGGAAGCTCCCAAGTTTCTTGGTGGAAGCATGTTTGGAATAAATTTGCTTGGCCTAAGTGTAATTTTTTCTCTTAGCTCGTGGTTCAAGGTAAGTGTCTTACTTGGGATAATCTTTGGAAACATGGGTTCCAGGGCCCCTCCATGTGCATTCTATGTGGTCAGCATGATGAATGCTTATCGCATCTCTTTTTTTAGTGTTCTTTTGTTAAGACTATCTGGCATCACTGGTGGAATCTTTGGAGCTTATCGTGTTGCCATGTCTCTTCTTTAGAGGATTTTTGGAAGAGACAGGATTCTTCTCCTACTACAACCTCTTTTCTTAAAATTGCCTGGAGCATTGGTCCTAGTTTGATTGTTTGGAAAATTTGGTTGGAACGTAACAGAAGAATATTCTTGGATAAAAAATTGCTCGTGGGGCAACTTTGGAGGCGAATTCTTGGGGCTTTGCAAGAGACTTTGACTGCAAAGTGTGACTTGTCTAATGATTGATCCTGGGACTATGTTATAAATGCATCAATCTTGCCACAAGGAGAAGTGTATTTTGAGCAAAGTGCATCATAGGCGAGGGCGTGAGAGGGTTGCTCGTGAGGGCTTTTGGTGCCCCCCTGCTCTAGGGGAGTTGAAAATTAATACGGATGGGTCATCTAGGGGTAACCCTGGGCATGCTGGGGTTGGTGGTATTGGTAGAGACAGCCTTGGAGTGGTGGTTTTCTTCTTTTCTATGTATCGTGGTTTGCAAACTAATAATCTTATGGAGGGAAGTGTTATTCACATTGAGCGCAAGGTTTCCCCTTTGGATGGCAAGCATAGATTGTTTTGCAAGCTGATTCTCGTGGTTATTGATAAGTTGAATAATCAAAATTTGGGGGATGTGAATTGGCAGCTAGCTGTGGTTGTCAAACAGATTATTTCTCTGTGCTCTACCTTGGAGTCCATTGTTTTTCGTCATATTCCACGGGAGTGGAATAGGGTGGCTGATGGGCTGGCTAAATGGGCGTCGGAAAAGACTAATTCTTGGTCTGTGGATGATTGGAGCAATCTCCCTGTTGATATGGCCCCTGTTCTTGAGGAGTGGGTTGCTGAGGATATGAGGTGCTTCTTGGGTGTGAATTAATTCTTGTCGTTTTTGGCCCCTTGTGGCTTCTTTCTTTGGACTTTGTATTGCTGTTATGATTCAATAAAGTTTTTACCCTCCTTTTATTAAAATAAAAATAAAAAAAATCCATTTTCTCTATTTATTAAATAAAATCCCTCTAGTATTCCTTCCTACCACTTACCACTTACCATTTACCACTTATTCCTCCTATACCACTGATCTCCCATTATCCCATATTTATCTCGATGCTTGAATTTATGTTGAGGGTATCTATTTAAACAACCTCTCTACCTCATTTTGGAATCACCTAATATGTGCATTGAATCTCTATCAATATCACTTGCAATCTAGCTATCATTTTCATCTTGCATGCTAGTTTATTCTCAAGTTATAGTTTTAATTTCTTAGATTTTGCAATAGTCTTTATATCTTGCATTTGAATATCCAACAAATCATAGCCTCTTGTGTGTGTGCTTCTGAGAGCCATTTTGTTTATGCAAGATCTTGATTTGAGGAGTGTAATAGATATAATTAGTTTATTTCGTCACGTGTAGATTAGAGCTTTGCATTTGCATTTGCATGTTTGGATAATATTCTTGTAGGTTCTCTATTATTTGGATGTTGGAATGACTTGGTCTTAATCCATAAGATCTCAAACCTATTTTGTTTCCTCCATCTACACATATATCATCGGCCAGGGGGGCTAGCTTGATTGGCTAAAGCATCATGTTGCAGGCAAGAGGTCACGAGGCCTAATCCCCCCCTCGTACTCATGGTAACAAAGGGTGTATCACACTAGCATCATGGATCACATGAAAAAGAATTACAAGGGACACTACAATTTATAGGGGGGGTACTCGATTCTTGTAGTCTAAAAAAATACTAACATATATCATCATATTACACCAAATGTGTATTTAGTTTTCTTAAGGTGGGAAATAAAGGGTCTAGTTGACCAAATTTTAAATTTGTATTTTATTAAAGAAGGGATCAAGTTCATGATTGCAAGGTCACCTAGTGATCATAGAAATGATCCTAGGTAGGAAAATGATCAAATCAAGGTGGGTGGCAACTGCCTATGAAAGTAGGTGTATGGATAAATGTGTAGTTTAAGTAAATATATCAAAGTATTTGTACATAAGGCTAAAATCAAGGTAAGTATATGGAGATATGTGTGTATCGAGATGGATAAGCTAAGAAAATAAACTCTCCACATAGAATTATGTCATTTATCTATATATACATATATCAATATATCTCCTTAAAATAAACACAAAAATAAATAGCAAATATATTCATCATAAAAAAATTATTTTAAACACTATTCTATCATAGTTTGTATATACTTAAATTTTATATATAAATTTTTATTTAAGCTTTTATCTAATAAAATATCTGACCCTTTTTTTATAATTATAAATGTGAACTTATAAAAGATTAATTTGTATCAAATTCAATCCTTTGACCTTAACGACGTAAAATTATTATTAAATTAGTTAAAAATAAAATAATAATAACCATTATTATACTTATGGCAAAACCCATAAAATTATTTTTTATAGATTGAATCAAATTTAAAATTGAAACAAGTGTCATTTAGTGGTTCGCATCTTTTTTGAAATAATGTAATAATATAATTTATTTTGTGATAGGAAAAGTAATGTTGCAAATGGGATTAAACTAGTATGTACAATACACATCTCTTATTTTGATCACTAGATTTATTTTTTTATTTTAGTTTCATTTTTATTTTATTTGTTTAATATGTAATATTTGGCATGTTTCTTCTCTTTATAAAACTGCTTGTGCGGATATTTTAAAAATAGAATAAAATAGACATGATATCATTGATATGATAGTATACATTTTTCCTCGATTTGTATCTGATATATGGTTTAAGGTTGTATTTATTAGGTCAATATTTCTTTGTGTATAAAATGTTAAATAAAAGATATATGGTATCACATTCACTTCAATACATGTCTATTATGAAGATTTGATATTTATTTTTGTTGATGTCTCACATGGTATTCTTGGAAAGATGATATTCTTGTTGAATATGAAATGTATAATGTTGTTGTTGAAGACTATTTCTAATGTGCTCAAATTTACATTGCATTCATTTATTAGTATTAAAATCATAAAGAAGTAGTAGATCATCATCAAAATATAGCTCAATTAATGCTTAACTAATGATATTGATAATTCTAGATGCTTTTGTATTAGATGGTGCAATAAGTTAATTATTGTAGTGAGGAATACATTTTATATATTTTGAGATAAAGCATAATGTAGATTCATTCATGAGAGCTTAGAATGCATGTCCACTATCATGTAAAAAAGTTATGAAACCCACTTTAGGCAATTCTCTTATAATTAATTGGGCTACTAACAAATTAAAATCCCTTCAATTTTGTAAATGATACCAAAGAGTGTTTTTTAAGTGTTGTTTGTACTAATGATTTAGTTTATATCTCTTAGATTCAATTGATTTTCTTGACTTATCCAAGTGTATAGACTTGTACAAGTTCTATAGGTCATATCTAAGTATATAGAGTACACACATTTATTATTTTTTTAAATTCATTAAAAATTAATGTGATAGTAAAATGATTGTAATACTATTTCTAAATTATATTATTTAATTTTAATTTTTAATATATATTTCAAAAAACATTATAAAAGTATTTTGATGCTAGTACCTACCTTTGAAATGTTATAAACAAATTATCTAATTTTTTTAGAAAGTAAAAATAAAATAAAAAGAATTTATTGTAAGATTTAGTTTAGAATGTTTGATAACATACAAGATTTGGTTGAAGATTGTAGCCACCCAAGATCTAAGAACTTCTAAAAAAGCACAAGAGAGATCAATTATGAGAGGATAATTCTATCGAATCAATGGATACAAATGATAGATTACAATGGATTGGGATTGCAAAGAGAACCCCTTGGTTATATAGACCAAGGTGAGACATTTCGTATCAAATAATGGTGAACTTGTTAATCCTTTTTTTTATAGGATTTTTTTGTAGTTAATCTTATTTCATGATATAGTTATGCCATGCTTTGCTAGAATGGAGGTGGATAGATTCGATGAAACGAAATTTAAGCTGTGGAAGCTTGAGATGGGGGATTTTATTGATTTTAATGAGTGGATTATAAATCATGTTGCAAGTTTCCTTAGATTCCATCACCATTAATGGACTTGTTCATATAGTGACTTGGAGCTCCTAGTTGGTGATATATGATAATTCATTAGTTATTGGGAGGTTGTGGCATTAGTCGTGATATTTGATGCTCCTATTTATCCCCCTAGAGATACATAGCTATGTGAAGGTTGTGGAGGTAAATCATATGGTGACCTAGAGATCCTACATGTCCTCTTGATAAATGGTCATATGGAGGTTATAGAGTTTGTCATATGGTGACTTAGAGCTCTTGGGTGCATGTAGATGCATTTTACAAATTTATAGTGTGTTGAATATATATATTAAACATTTGTAATAATCCACCATTCAAAATCAAAATATCATCTTTGTATAGTTTTGGGTGTTTTATATGTGTGAATGAGTTCATATTTGCATCGTAGTTGTGTGTGTGGCTTATGTTACATGCAAGATGTTTTGTAGGTATTTTTTATAAAATATATGGTTTTTTTACAAATTTGTGGAAAAATGTTTTTCAAAATTGTATTCTCAAGGGTTTTCTAAATGATACAACTTTGGATTTTCCTACATTCTTTTAATAATGGTTAGATATTTTTTCATTAGTCTCTAGTTTTTGACTTGTAGTTATGATATATTTATAGATTTATAGAATTTTTGACATAAGAATGATTATGTTCTAATTTTTATTCCATGAAAAGAAGATGCAAGATGCCTTAGTTTAATTGTTACCAATATATTTTTGAATTTGTATTATTTTTAGGTTGATATATTTTAATGGTTCCAAGTTGTACTAATTAAGATCTACAATTTTTATTCTACAATATACTTTTGTTTTAGTTTTGACCTATGGGAATGTTTCAATCACCTTTGTTTCAAGTCACATGTGTGTAATATGAGTTTTTGATTTTCATGTTTATGTACCGTTATGTTGCATGAAGAACTTAAGAGTAGATCCACAAAGTATTAGTGGTGTTGTGTGTATGTATCAAAGATACCCACCATGAAAATAACAATTGAGTTCCTAGTCATTTTGAATATCGTTGCTATTTATTGTAAATTATTTGATGACACGAAGATTCATGCTCTTTGTGTTAATATTTTAGTTTGTTGACATATGGTCATTATTGAGCATTGGAATGTTAAGTATTAAAGAGCCAATGAGATAGACTATTAAGAAAAAGGCCTTTTGAAGGTGACACATGAAGAAGAAAGATTTGTCTTTAAGGTTTTGATAACATCAATTATGTTATCAAAAGAGGCTTTAAATTATAGTTCAATGAAAACTTTGTGCAAAACATGGTTGTGATTGATTATTTTCTAGGTTGAAAATAGTAACCACAGTGTCATGTGATGCCATTAAGTACATAGTTAACTTTTTGTCATGATATGGTTGTTTTAGGAAATTTGTCACAAAGATGACATTTTTACAATGGAAAACTTATAGTAAGCATGCAATAGGAGTTTTTATTAATATTTCATTATATATGATCTTTAAAATTTTAGATATTATTTGGAATTAATCTTCTAGTGTTGAGTATAATAATGATTTTTCCTTGGACAAACTAAGTTGATTAAAGAATCAAATCATAAAATAATTGATGAAACACTATGTAAGAATTTGCTAGGAAATTTAATTTAGTTGACTACTAATCGTCCAAACATGTTTGTTGTAGTTGGAACCTTGTCTTCATTCATGATTCATCCAAAATAAAGTAATGGGTTAGTTTCAAAGTAATTGGATTAGAAGATTTTAAACTTGATGATTTTTCATATTCATTTTTGGTAGGTTGCATAGACTCTAAGAAATCAACCCTTGGTTACTACTTCAATATTATTATTTTTATTATTTCTTGGAGTTATAAAAAGAATCCTAATGTTGCATTTTCATCCAATAAAGTCGAGTAAAAAGTAGTTTTTGAAGTAACATGTAAAGTAATATGACTTATAGTTTGTTACCCACAACTTAATCTCTTGATTATGTATTGTGATAATCAAAGCCTGTTGAAGATGTTTGAGAATCCATTATTTCATGCTCACACAAAGCATACTGAAGTACAACACATTCATGAAATTTTACCCCCTTGAAAATAACATGCAACAATAAAGAGTAGTTAGTGCACACTAAGATCTAGCAATGGGTTGTCATTATATCCACAAAAAAATGAAAATTAGTTAATTATGACTATTGTAGAGCCATAAAGAGTAGTGTTATAATAGTCATATATAGGATAACCCTAGGTTTTCCATGAGAAAATAAGAATCTAGTTGTTTCGAGGGATTGAACCACCCATATTGACATACTAGCATTATCAGTTGTGCCCCATGACACATAGAATGAAAAAATTATTTTACTATTACATTACTCTCAACTGATATTTTTTGCAAGAGTGCATTCATTTTGGAATGGTTAAACAATGTATATTTGACTAGAATCAAGATAATCTACTATAGAGGAACCCCATATCCACCTATAGGTTTAGAAAGAACATTCATAGATGCCACAATTTTTGAGAAACAATTTATCATAGTTTGACATTTTTTGCACTTAGGGCTCTTAAGATACTACACAAAAATAGTGTAGCTTGAAATTTTTGATATAATTGGAGTGAAAAATAAGGCCTCCCCTAACATTCATCCACAAACACCAATGGGTTGACACAATCGATTGATCCCCACAAGATGAAGAATGCAAAATATGGCTCTCGATAACTTTTAGCTGAACACAAATGATGCTTTTTACAATTTTTTATACATTGTTTCCACCATCAAATGGTCTAGATATATAATAAAAAGTGTTATATTTTATTATGGATGGATCCTAAGTTAATTTTTTGAATTAAACAAAACATTCGTAGGTGCCACATATTCTAATAAACGGTCTATCAGAGTTTGACAATTTTTTACACAGGGCTCTTAAGAGAATATGCTAAATAGTTAGAATGATCGAGACAAATGGGGTAAAAAATAGGGCCTTTTATAGAATTTACTCGCTCACTGGGGTATGTTGGCATAGTCAGTTTAGCCACATGACACAGGAAACATAAAATATGACTGCTAACAACTTTTCATTAAATGCAAATGATGTTTTTCCTAACTTCTAAAATATTGTCACCACGGTCAAATAGACTAGAGATTTAAAAAATTAAAAGATTTTATTGTGGAGAGAACCTAATTTCACTTGTAATTTTATATGGAACATTTGTAGGTGCCATGGATTGTGAGAAATAGTCTATCATAGTTTGGTAGTTTTTCTCACTTAGGGCTCTTAAGAGACTACATGGAATAATGTAGCTTGGAATAATTGGCTATCCTAGGGAATGAAAAAAATCCTTCCCTAGCATTTACCCACCAACATAGACGTATTGGAACAATCATTTCAACACCATGATGCACAAAATGCAAAATATGGTCAAGTCAATAACTTCTTACTTGACACAAATGATGTTTTTTGTAACTTTTGAAACATTGTCACCATAGCCAAATGGATTGGATATTTAAAAAATTGAGAGAATTTATTATGGAGGGGATTTATGTGAACCTTTAAGTTTATAGGAAATTTTTATAGGTGTCATGGATTGCGAGAAATAGTATGTTATGTTTGGCAGTTTTTTGCACTTAGGTCTCTTAAGAGATTGCGATGGAATAGTGTAGCACAAAATGATCAATTGTCCTCGGGAATGAAAAAGGGATTTCCATGGAATTCGCATAACCACTCTAACATGTTAGTGTAGTCATTTCAGTCCCACAACTCATGACACACAAAATATGGCTGCTAACGATGCTTTTTGTAACTTCTAAAACATTGTCACCACGATCAAATGGATTAGATACTTAAAAAAAATTGATAAGTTATTATCGAGCTGGGAACCTACATGCACCTATAATTTTAGAAAAAACATTTGTAGGTTCCATAAATTATGAGAAATGGTTTGTCATTGTTTGACAGTTTTTTGCACTTAGGGCTCTTAAGAGACTATGTTGGAATAGTGTAGCCTAGAATGATCGATTGTCTTGAAAAATTAATAGAGGCCTAACCTAGTTATCCCCAACCAACTCAAATGTGTTTTTATAGTCAGTTCAACCCCACAACATATGAAACATAAAATATGGCTATCGATAACTTTTCACTAAACGTAAATGATGCTTTTTCCACCTTTTGAAACATTGCTAGGATAGTCAAATGGATTAGAGATTTAAAAAATTGAGAGTTATTGTGGAGGGACCTTACTTGCACTTGTAATTTTAGATGAACATGCATAGGTTCCATGGATTTTGAGAAAAAATTTGTCATAGTTTGGAAGTTTTTTGTACTTAGAGCTCTTAAAAGACTATGCTAGAATAGTGTAGCCTAGAACAATCGGTTGTCCTAGGGAATGAATAGAATAATTACCTAGCATTAACCCATGCACCTAGATGTGTTGGCATAGTTAGTTTATCCCCATGACACATGAAACTTAAAATATGGTTGTCGATAACTTTTTACTGAATACATATGATGTTTTTTATAACTTTTGAAACATTATTACCATGGTCAAATTGATTGGTGATTTAAAAAATGAGAGGTTATTGTGGAGGGATTCTATGTGCATTTTTAATTTCAGAATAATATTTTTTCATAGTTTGGAATTTTCGGCACTTAGGGCTCTTAAGAGATTGCCCAAAATAGTGTGGCCGAAAAAAATCAATTTTCTCAGAGAATGAATTTTCTTAGCATTCACCTACCAACTCAAATGTTTCGGTGTAGTTGTTTCAACCCCACAATGCATGAAACACAAAATATGGTTGCGAACGATTTTTCACTAAACATAATGATGTTTTTTTGTAGCTTCTAAAATATTGTCGACATGGTCAAATAGATTGGTGATTTAAAAAATGAGAGATTTTTTTTTAGGGAACTTACATGCACTTGTAATTTTAGAAAGAAACATTTTAGGTATTATGGATTGGAAGAAATAGTCTATCATAGTTTGACAATTTTTTGCACTTAAGGCTCTTAAGAGACTGTGTCGAATTAGTGTATCCTAGAATGATCAGTTGCCCTAAAGAATAAATAGACGCATTCCTTGGAATTCACCTAACCAATTGAACATGTTGGCATAATTATTTCAACCCCACGACAAACGAAACATAAAACATGGTTGTCGACAACTTTTCACTAAATGTAAATGACGCTTTTTGCAGCTTTTGAAATATTGTCACCACAATCAAATGGATTGGATATTTAAAAAAATACGAGAGGATATTTTGGAGGGAACCTACATGCACCTATAATTTTATGTAAATTTTTTATAGTTACCATGAATTACAAGAAATATTCTATCATAGTTTGATGATTTTTTGCACTTAGGGCTCTTAAGAGATTGCACCATAATAGTGTACCCTAGAATGATAGGCTATCTTGGGGAATTAAAAATGCCTTCGATGGAATTCACCCACCCAATTAGACGTGTTGGTGTAGTTGGTTAAGCCCTATGATGTATAAAACATAAAATATAGTTGTTGGCAACTTTTTATTGAACACAACGACACTTTTTATAAATTCTAAAACATTGTCACCATGATCAAATTGATTGGGGATTTAAAAATGAGATAGGTTCTTATCGAGATAACTAATGAAGAAGACTTCACTCACAATCAATTTCTCATCAAAATTCACAATACACAGATAATAGACAACTCGATGGCCAATTTATTTCTTAAATCATCAATTACATTTTTCTATTTGGATCGATTTCCAATTACACAACAAAACGCTCAAATTTGAAAACAAATCTGAAATATAAATATTAAGTGATTTCACCATTACAAATTATAGGAAATTACAAGCTACAAGTTTAATTTTTCTTACAAATATCAACTCACTATTCCTTCTTACTCCTTATATACCAACCTCTTGGTGTGGCACGTCTCTTCCTATTTTTCTTTTATTTTCTCCTCCCCTATATGTTGGTCAACGCCCCATATCTACATCTGTCTACTACCTTTCTCTTATTCTATGCAGCCTCATTCAACTCTCCCCTTATTTTTGTCTAGTCGTTCCAACTACACACCCCCTATCAACACAGCCTCATGAGTTTATCCTTTCCTACAACCCATGGAGTTGCTCTTTGTATTTCTAGGTGTGATCTGCACTTAATATTATTCTTCTAACCATTCTATATTTGTTTGAATCTGCCAATAGAATGTATGCACCTCCCTTCATTATCTTCAACACAACATGCCACTACTTCCCATGGCACGGGTATGAGGGGGATTCCTCTGCTGGTTTTCATTTCACTACCTTCCCCACTCTATCTCTTATTAGTCGTGCACCCTCTTCTTTACAAAATCCCTAACAAGTCGCCATTTATTTTCTTCCACACATATCCTATTGACTCTTAGGATGAATCGACTCCTACTCCATATGGCTTAAGAGTTCTCACTGATCAAACATTCCCATTCAATTGCCTCTTTTTCACACAGGCTCTCTTTTATTTCCTTACAGATTAAAAAACTGCCATCATAGATTCATACACATCTCTTCTACACTATATTGTCTCCTCCTTCAGGTGTGGCTTAATGAGACTGGTTTTGTCTTTACTCCCTAGCACCCCTTCTCTCTCCTTCATTGCGCTAATATCTTTCTATTCATGTAGCACAATCTGCAATTTAGTCTTCAGGATGGAATTGATGAAGGCATTGTACCTTACATTGCTCGATGCCACCCTTGTCTCCCTTCTTGGTACTCCTCCTACAACCTTTCCCCCTGATGGCAATATTTTTTTTCTAATATTTAATTGATACCATGTTCATTTCCAATTCCTTTGGTCTATTCAGCTTCCCATGTTTTTTCAATTACTCTTTATTTTATCTCTTTTAATTTTATAAAGCCTTTTACGTTCATAATAATATTTCTTGATTGAAAACAAACATTATAATATACGAAGAGTCCAAATTACTCTAACTTGGAGAGAGAAAAAAGCAAGGAACCAAAGCTAACATAAATCAACATGACTGTAAGAGCATTTCCCATGAAATCAAACTGAAGTTTCACAACAATATTTTTGGGTGACACAGGATTACACGTGGACCTGGATGCTCTTGCATTAGACACATCGGGTAAGAAATTTGTGAGCATGGGCTCAAAAAGGAGTTAGGTGATAGAACCACCTTTCAAGATTGCAACCAATCTCTAGCAAACTCCATCACTGAAAACCCAACCTCCTCCTCCAATTACTTCCTCTCCACTCTACAAGTGACCTCTCACATTCCTCTTCTGGTCACCTCTTAGTGTTGGAATTGTGTGCCTCAATCCCATAGGCCTAAACCTCTGAGTGAGCTATTTCGATGTGACCACTAAGATGTCTGGCTGATCTACTTAAGTGATCCTGAACTATCTGTGAGATCGGTGTGACTAAGCTTGATCTAAATTCTCCTTGTAAAGTTCCCTCGTGAATATATCAGTGTGAAATTTAGTCTGTCTTGCTGATGGAAGTGATCACTGTGAATTGAGGTATCATTGTGAGTTTTCAGTTTGTCACCGGTAGTGGTTCTCTTCCCGATGGAGTTGCTCCTAATGCATATCGTTGTGACTCTTGCCGATGGATTTTCTTTTCATGAATGTTGGTATGAATCTGGCCAATGGTATTTGGTCAGGGTGACATGAAGGTTCTATAAGATTCTTAGCGACTGAGCATGTCTGGTTGATGGGGTTTGTGTTCGGTGTAACTCTTGCCGATGAGGTGTTTTTGTCAGTGTGACATGGGACCTCAGTGAAACCTTCTCTGATGCTTGTTCTCTTTTCGATGAGGTGTTTTCATCAGTGTGACATGGGACCTCAGTGAAGCCTTCTATGATTCTTTTTCTCTTTCTAATGAGGTGTTTTCATTGGTGTGACACAGGACCTCGATGAAACCTTCTGCGATGCTTGTTCTCTTGCCGATGAGGTGTTTTTGTTTGTGTGACATGGGACCTCGGTGAGACCTTCTCTGATGCTTATTCTCTTTCTGATGAGGTGTTTTTGTCAGTGTGACATGGGACCTCGGTGAAACCTTCTATGATGCTTGTTCTCTTGTCAATAAGGCTGATCTAGTGATAGTTGGTGCTCCCGTTGATAGTTGGTGTCACTCTGGTCGATGATCTGTATCGGGGTGACTCAGGCTGACAAGATGGTTTGAAAGGTGGTTGAACTTAATGAAATAAATCCATTCGATGTGACATGATGAACTCCTGTCGATGGACGTTGTCTTGCTGATAGGCTTGGTTGAGATGTCAGGATGATAGAGATATCAGGGAGACTTTGGAGATTGGCGTGCCTATGATTGATAGACAAAGTCAGGCCGATGGAAGTGAAGATCAACTCAGTTGAAGGAATGACAACTTTTTTGACTTGTTGATGTGTCAATTCATCATTTGAGGAACATGATGAGTTGGAGGAGA
The DNA here is from genome assembly GCA_007258455.2 of Sequoia sempervirens. Lineage (NCBI taxonomy): Eukaryota > Viridiplantae > Streptophyta > Pinopsida > Cupressales > Cupressaceae > Sequoia > Sequoia sempervirens. The sequence continues at coordinate 104,705 of VDFB02362145.1, forward strand.
CTGTTCGTTGTCCAACACAGTTTGACGGTTGATCTAACTATAGAAGATGAACTGAACGGTTCTGAGTTAGGATAAAGCTATTATATAGGATCGTTTGGGGGTTGGTTGAAAAAAATAGAGTACTCTTCTAAAGGAGGTGACTCTTCTCTCTCTATTTTTAATGGATTGAGAGGTTGATCAAAGAAATGTAAATAAAAAAAGGGAGAGGGAATTAGAATAGGGTTGTTGCCAGTTTATCTCTAGAATGAAACAAAATGTAACCTCTGTGAAAAGGATATGACCCTGAGATTGTATTGTAACTCTATTTGTTTTTGAATAATACAATGGCTCAGATCTTTGGTAGTGTGAGGTTTTTTACCCGAAATGGTTTTCCCCACGTAAATCTATGTGTTCTAATCTTCTGTACCATCTTTCATGTTTGATGGTTCTATTTGTTGAATCTATTTATACAAGTTGTTGAACTTGAGTTTACATGTGCTTCTCTCAAAAGGATTAATGTGGGAAATGAATTGTGTTTGATTCCACTTTGTGACATAGTTGTATGTATTTTTGAGGCAATCTAATTAAAATTAAAGTTTACGAAGATGCTATAAATCTTGGATGCTTATTTGAGATGATTGAGATTTCCCAGCACTTAGCTATATATTAAAAGTCACAACCTACAGGTTCATACACACTTTCCAACGACTATGCCTTTTTTTGTCTTCACATTAAGACAATCATTTCATTTCTCTCTCGACTCCTCTACAACTCTACCCTTGCAACCTCCATGTTGTAATCATACCTCGATTCTCATGAAGATTCCACTTCATCTGCTATAATATACCATCACACAACACTTTTATCTACATTTTCTACTCTCAATATTTTAGGAATCTGCTCACCTGGAATGATGATTTTGAGATTCTCACTCACACTTCAATTTTGTGCCTTCCAGCCCTCAATTTCTACATCTGTATTGGTACTTTTGGAATTCACTCACGCTTCCACTATTCACAAGGTTCTGTCATAAACTGGCTCACGTTTTGCGATATGCTTGTCCCCTGAAACCTCTTCTCACTTCCCTCTTCACCCATAGATCCTCGTGTGAATCACCTTTCTCTCAACGCTCTATCTGCATGTTTAGATCCTCTGGCTCTGATTCTAATTGATGAAGAAGACCACTCACAATCAATTTCTCATCCAAATTTGCAATACACAAATTACAGACCACTCTATGACCAATTTAATTCTTAAACTGACAATTACATTTGTTGATTTGGATTGATTTCCAATTACACAAAAATGCTTAAATTTGAAAAAAAAAATTGAAATACAAATATTAAGTGATTTCACCATTACAAATTATAGGAAATTACAAGCTACAAGTTTAATTTGTGTTACAAATATCAACTCATTATTCCTTCTTACTCCTCATATACGAACCTCTTGGTGTTGCACATCTCTTCCTCAATTCCTAGTTTTCTCTTATTTTCTCCTCACCTATATGTTGGCCAGTACCCCATCCCTGCACCTGTCTACCACTTTCTCTTATTCTATGTAACCTCATTCAACTCTCCCCTTCTTTTTGTCTAGTCATTCCAACTATATACTCCCTATCAACACAACCTCATGAGTTTATCCTTTCCTACAACGCATGACACTGCTCTTTATATATCTAGGCATGATCTACACTTTATATTCTTCTTCTAACTATTGTGTATTCATTTGAATCTTCCAATAGAATGTATGTACCTCCCATCATTATCTTCGACATAGCATGTCACTACTTCCCATGGCGTAGGTATGAGGGGGATTTCTCGACTCGTTTTCACTTCACTGCCTTCCCCACTCTATCTCTTGTTAGTCACACACCCTCTTATTTACAAAATCCCCAACAAGTCACCATTTTATTCACTTCCACACATATCTTGTTGACTCTTAAGATGAAAACTCCTACTTCATATGGCTTAAGAGTTCTCACTAATCAACCATTCCCATTCAATCACCTCTTTTTCACATGAGCTCTCTTTTTTTTGCTCACAGATTAACAAACTGCCATCATAGATTCATACATGCCTTTTCTACACTATACTATGTCTCCTCCTTTAGGCACAACTTAATGAGATTGGTTTTTTCTTTACTCCCCAACACCCCTTCTCTCTCTTTCATGGTGCTAATATCTTCTTGTTCATGTAGCACAATTTTCTATTTAGTCTTTAGGCTGGCATCGATGAAGGCTTTGTACCTTACATTGCTCGATGCCACCCTTGTCTCCATTCCTAGTACTCTTCCTACAACCTTTCCCCCCTGATGGAACTTTTTTTTTTGTATATATTTAATTGATACCATGTTCATTTCCAATTCTTCTTATCTTTTTCAACTTCCCATGTTTTTCCAATTGCTCTTTATTTTATCCCTTTTATTTTTACAAATCCTTTTATATCCATAATAATATTACTTGATTGAAAAAAAACATTATAATATATGAAGAGTCCAAATTACTCTAATTTGGAGAGAGACAAAAGCAAGGAACCAAAGCTAATACAAATCAACATGCCTATAAGACGTTTCTCATGAAATCGAATTGAAGTTTCACAACAATATTTTTGGGTGACAGAGGATTACGCATGGACTCAGATGCTCTTACATTAATAACCTATGTGAATTTGTGGGTTCAAAAAAAAAATTGTAGGTGCCATGGATTCTAAGAAATAGTTTGTCATAGTTTGATATTTTTTTACATTTAGGGCTCTTAAGAGATTGTGTCAAAATAACATAGCTTGAAATGATTATGTGTCTTGCGAAAAAAAATGTCCTTCCCTAACATTAACCCACTTTCTTGAATGTCTTGGTGCAGTTGGTTTTGCCTCACGACATATGAAACACAACATATGGCCTATTTAGCCCATTTTTAGCTTTATTTTAGGAAAAATATGATGTGACAATAATTTTTATGGAGGTTATTGGGAATATAAACACTTTTAGATAACCTTTATGGAGATACAACTCATCCTATAATGGAAACCTAAAATATGAAATATATACCCTTCAAAATGGACAATTATTAGTCTTAATTAGCCCTCTAGGTCTCTAAATTTGAGTTTTGAGAGATAACACCCTCACACATGCCAAAATGGTACAAAACCTAATTTAAAATGCGGAGTAGGTTGAAACAAACCTACAAACCAAATTTCATGAAGGGTCCATAAATTATTTTGTGTATGACTATTTTGTGGCATAACAAAGGCATAAAAATTAGAAGTAGGACTAGGTGAAGTATGATATGAGAAACATGTTGAATCATAAGTGTTATGTCATGTAATTTCAACATAATATGTGTCATCCATAGAAATATAAGGTATAAGTAAATTATGTGTATTTTCATAGTAGATGTGTCATAATTTGAAGCATATGTGTAACATCTAGAAAATGCAATGAAAGGTTAAAAGAAAACAACAATGCAATCAAAGCTCTAATGAAATCTAAGCTAAACAACAGAGAGCAAAGGAAAGCTAAAACATAAATAAATTGAACAATCTTACCCAATATCTACATAATTCCATGTATAACCTCGATTTCCCTTCTCTATTTTTTCATTGTAGTATAATTTCCCTTAGATTTCTCTTGTGCAAGTATAGCCTATGATAATGATTTAGTAAAATATCAAAGATTCAAATAATAGATATGCTTCCAAAAGTCATCAGATTTTGGGAGTGATGAAAATGATGAAGGACAGGTCAATTTATAGAAAATTGATCATTCAAATGACATGACAGGATCAAAAGATCGACGAATGGTTCAGATCAAAATATTAGACTTGCATTATGATAACTATTAGTAGTGACATGAGTGATAAAAACTAGAAATACAAATAAAGATTAAATAAATGATTTAATCTTTGAGTTTGGTATTCGAAAACAAAAGAATAGTCTTTGCATGACAAAGATAGAGATAGGATTAAAGAAATGCTCTATTCAAACGCACACACAAGATTTAATTAATTAAATAAAGATATTTAATTAATACGCATGTACACACAAACGAGTTAGAACTAGATGATTGAATGATATGACAATGAGATTACTTGAGAAAGCAACTCAGACATTAAATCAAGAGTTAACTGACCGAATTAAATAGATCTCGAGTTGAGTCAAAGTGAATACTTAGATAACTTACACAATTATCTAAATATAGAGGAATGCGTTAAAATAGAATTTATGAATTAAATAATTCATTTAATTCAAGATTTGATATTTGAAGAATAATTAAATAAATAAGATTTATTTAACTAAGTGATGAAGGGATTAAATGAATAATTAAATAAATAAAGGCTTTATTTAATTATAGTTGACATATGATAAAGGGTAAATTAAATAAGAATTTATTTAATTTGACAAGAAGGATAAGGTTAATTAGTAACATAATTAAGTAAAAAGGTTTATTTAATTAATCAGATAGAATAAAGAAAAGTGTGAATTAATTAAATAATTAGGATTATTTAATTAATAAATGAAATGAAGACTTTTAGAAAATAATTAAATAATTGACATTATTTAATCATGACCATAGAAATACAAATTATGAAGAAATTGAATTCGCAGGCTTAGACTAGATTTCGGTGTCTACATTTGCCCCTCTTTGATAAAATGTCATTTTAGCATTGTGTCAAAGAAAATCGATAAAAATATGCCCCAGTCATGCCCAGGTGTAAACCCAGTCATGACCCAGTGTAAAACAGGTGAAGGTATGCCCCCTCGGGAGAATTGACAAATTTTTGAAAATTTTGAAAAATCTTGGAAATAGTCCCGATTAGTCAATTTGATAGCTAGAAATGTAATGGAGTTGACAAAATTGAAGTTGGAAGTGTTAGGGATGTATACAAGTTGATTGAAATTGGAAGTTGACGTGGCCAGTAGAAAGGAATGCCACCAAAACCCTAGATATAAATAGAAAATGGGGTAAAAACCCATTCATTTTTACCCACATAGCTTCAAAATTTGAGATTTTTGCTCCACACCCTCAATGAAGATGTCTCCTATTCCACACACCCACCATTGAGCATATAGGATTTAGACCTTCAAGTGGCTAGTCGACGTCGACCCCTCGGTATGTACCTAGATCTTGACTTTTGAATTTTTGGTTTTCATGCTCTTTTATGCGTTTATTTGCATTTTTTGTTATGCATCACTTTATTGAAAAGCTGCATGTGAATACATAATCAACACATCTGCATGCAGATCAACGCATTTGTAAAATCACGTAGGATACTTAGCGTAGGTGTTTAAAAGTTTGACGCATTTATTTTTTGTTTGGACGCATATGAGAAAGAGTTACACATTTGCATTTAGAATAAACACATGTGCTTTGTGTTCAATGCAAGTAAAAATAGTTCAACGCATTTGTAAGTATTGCATCGCATTTTCATTTATGATGGATTTTCGTATGCATAGATGTAATAAGTCACATTTGATTTTGACTCACATTTGATATTTCTATATGCAGTTGTGATTTAAAATGACACATGTGAAATTTTATGACGCATTTGGTTTCTCGTAATGCAATTGCAAATTAATGACATATTTGACTAGCATTTGATTTTGTCATTGTGCATTAGGATAGGTGATTGATTATGACATGGGGTATGTATAATGCCATTACAAGTTATTTTGGACCCTGTGTATATGCGAGAGTCAAGACCATTGACATTTTGCTTTCGAGATAGTTTGTAGAGCGTAGAGAAATGGTTCTTATGGAATTTGGGTCTCCTTTGTGTGACATACATGCCCATCATTCAGGAAAACCGGGGTCTACTAACGGCGTTATGCGAGCGGTGGCACTCAGAGACCTTTTTGTTTCACCTTCCTACTAGAGAGACTACAGTTATTTTGGAGGATGTCTATAGGATTCTAAGACTTCCTATTAGAGGAAAAATTTATCTGTCTCTGTGTGAAGAAGTTGCAGAATTTTGGCTACTCTTCTTTTGTCAATGACGCTGTAAAATAAACCAGTTGAGGATTCTCTTTTGTGCCTATGTTGACTTCTACTAATTCTTCAATGATCATGGGTGACTTTTCTTGTTCAAAGGGGAGAATGTTCAAACCTCCATCCTTAGGTGCCTCAGAGAGGTTTTTTCCTTCGAATGAGTCCTTTATTTTTTCTTTTTCATTGTCTAGAGGCGCCTTCCAATTTTCACCTAGAGACTCATCTTTTTTATCTGTTGAAGCCAAAAATTGATGAGGTAACAGTGCCTTATGGGAAACTTAGTTCAAGGGGGACCCCTTTGCTCCAAACTGAGTAACCTCTAGATTTTTAAAGAAGTTGGCTTCTTCTATAATGGTTTTTTGTAAAGGGAAAAGGAAACAGATATAATGAAGCAAAATCTAATATAAGGCGATGCGCCAAAGTTTGCTGATGGGAATGATAAATCATAGCCTTAAGGGCCTGAATGGTGTTGTCACGTTCCAAAACGTCAGAAACTTAAAGCTATAGCATAAACAGTTCATTTATTGACATAAAATAATATCGCATACATCCTTACTACTAAGAAGAGTCATTTAGACATGATTTAGATAAGCAAGCTTGTAATCAATACATAGAAATCTTGTCAAATGAAATGCTTGAGACAATAAAAAGGCACAGTTCACAGTTTGATTAAAACATGAAAAGCAGAAAGGCCGAACAATGGGCACAGTCTGAAAGTTTTTTGCAAATAAACATGTAAAAGAGGCCTGGTGTCTCTTGCTAAAACCAGTATCCTTTTTCTTAAACTCCTGGATCTATTTTTTTTCTTTTTTTTTTTGGTTGACACAGAGAGCATATATATAGCTGGAGAGAAAACTCCCACCACTTTGGAAAGCTGTAACAGAAAAGATTCCACAATCCCCTGTAATGATGCCAAAATTGGAAGATTCCCAATGTCGTTACAACAGCAATGAGCTAGAACACAGCATCTGGTCATTCAGTTGCAGGCGCGCCCTTTGTAATGATGGCAGTGGTCCCAGCCATACCCAAGGTGACAAGCATCATCCACCGCTTTGAAAAACCATGAAGAGTGGCATCCAATAGCATAATCTGGCCAGCCAGTCTATCGCCCGCCTCAAGGATCAGTAATAAGGTACGTGGCATCCTGTCGCTGCCCAAATGAAAACCTCCCTTACCACTGACGAGAGATTATGAAATAACAACACGTGTCCCATGGAATGAGGTCTTTGTTGTAGTGGAGAGAAAGCCGCATTAACTGGGTGCGAAAGACATGTGGTAGCATTTCGCAGCCCGCGGTCGCTCACCCCTCTGCCGATTTGAAAAGATGTGAATAGTTGCCACCTAGCAAGAGGTGGGGTCGGCCAACAATAAAAGAAGGCCTACGGAAGCACTTCGCAGCTCGCAGCTGCTTATTTTATTCCCACATGAAAACTCGCGATACGCCACCACGTAGTAAGATGTGGGTCTCTCTAACAATCTTTAGAAGTGATGGCCCTGGCAGAAGGATTTTGCAACTCGAAGAGACTTCAAGGCAAAAAGGAAATATAACCTCCGCAAGTGAGACACGTGGATGCCAGCGCAGTCTCTCAGAAGCTGAAAGGGAAGCCATTACCCAAAGTTGCGAAGAGAGGATGCGAATAGCGGGAGATCAAAACTCAATGGAAAGTCGACCAGACTCAAGGATGCACAGGTCGGCGCACACACATTCACAAAAAGAAACCCAAAGGGAGCTGTTCGAATATTTATTTTAATAGCTTTTGGCGACTATCAAGGGCATTTCAGACAAGGAACGTAGAACCCAAAAACTCTCTGGTTCTGCAGACCAGAGCTTTTATCCATAGGGTGAATGGAGTTAGAGTTTGGAAAGAGCAGCCTGCAAGGGCAACCATTCACTTTCGGACGGTTTTGCCATGCTGCGCAAATTTTCTTGTGCCCCGCAGAGATCAATAGTTTCTTTGTGAGGCAACACCTCAGGTAGGCCGCCAGCTGGGAGAGTGGATGAATGATTGTATCGATGTCGGCTGTCGATGGGGAGCTACCAAATTCCCCGAATGCCTCTGGGTCGTTCTCCTTCTGCTCAATAGCCTCCATAATCTATGTAGTTGTGGCAATGGAGCCATCCTCGAGGAACGGGGATGGCAGCCCCAGCTTGCCTAACTTAGAGAAACTTCCCCGTATGCCGTCAAGCGCCTTGCTTAGAAAAGCCACCGATGCCTTAGTGCACTAGAAAGCGGAGTGATAATGGATGAATTTTTTGGAAATTTGAGCAGCAATGTCCCGATCTTCAATACCCGCCTTAGCAAGGATTTCGTTTGAGACGGAGTATAGCTTGTTGAGCAAGTCCCTTGCCTCATGAACCTTTTCCAGGATGAAACACGGGAACTACTCCATTGTGTCGTGAGCTTCTTGATTGAGTCTTGATGCCTTGTCGATGAATCGGAGGGTAGGCTGCAGTGTTAGGCAGAAGGTCTTGACTTTCTCCCAGTGAGAAATGTACAATTGCCTAACCAGCGGGATAACATCAGGTTGGGCAAGGGCAGGTAGCAGAGAGGCTTTAAGCAAAGAAATCTCTGCATCTCTTGAAATGAGGGTCTCGACTAATTCTACCTTTTTCTTTTTCTCAGACACTAACTGCTCCGCATAGCTGTTCATTTCTTTATTCCAGTTTTATTCAGCTCGGGAGTGGTTAGCCGATTGCTCCTCCAAAAAAGTATTTGTCTCTCGGAGCTCCTCTTCTAGCTTAGTCTTCAGGCTTTTCAATTCGGTCTCTTTCTCATATACCTTTTGCTAATACTGCTCTTGTAGGCATTCCAACTCCTCACCCTTTTGTGCCATCCCCTGACTATATTCAAAATAGATGCGTCTGAGCTCTTCCTCTTTTGACCGTAGGCTCTGCTGCGCTGCTTGGTTCTGGCTTTGCAATTCTTTTACTAAGCCTGCGTCGGCAACTTGGGTTTTCATAATTTCACCCTGAAGCCTATTCCTCTCATTCTCTGCGGTTAGCGCCCTTTCAGTCATTTGGGCGATATCTGCCTCCAAGGATTTCTCCTTTGTCTCTAGAAAGCTCACCCTTTGCTTGGCTGCCCTGAGCTGCTCATCTTTCTTCTTTAACTGGCGGCCAGTTTTGAGAAAGTTGGAAGTAACCACTCGTTGCGTCTCCTCCATGATTTTGACTTTATCTTGCGGCCGGGCTACCTTCATGTCAAATCTGACAGCATAGATCTCATAATCTTCGGGCTGCATTTCTCCTTAAGGTTTACTTATCCTTGGGTACATGGTTGCAAATTTTAATTCTTATCGGGCCTCATCATATGAAGCTTGAACTCTCGGCTCGGCATGAGCATTGTCATCCTTTACCTTGCGTCGCCTCATTCTATTTGCATGCGCTTCTTTTCCACAATCTATCTGTGCTATGAATTCGGCTGGTGATGATACTAGCCCACCTATGAAAGGAACACCAGAAGGCAGGGCATAGGGATAGGTAATTTTCATAGGCGCATGCATTTGCTTCTTCTGGAGAGTGATAGTTTACGGAGAAAAGTGTGGCTTGTTCCATAGCTTGCCCTGAGAACTATCAGTAGGGCTAGACAGTTATAGCGACTAAATCAGAGATTTAGTTGTAAGGCTAATTGGCTGGAAAAAGGGAGTTGCTAACGGGGTGTCAGCTTGTTGCAACAGACGGGGATTAGTAAGAATAGCGGAAAAAGAATGGGGGCTGATAGGGGGAACATTTTCTGAAAGCGAGGTGAGGAAAGACTGAGCGGCAGTAGTAGGCATGAGCATACTCAGAGGAGTACTTATAAACAGTTGGGCCTGCGAATACTGGGCAAATCCAACCAAGTAAGCTGGACCAGAAGCAGAAGGTGGAGGGCTTGGGCCTATGGCAGGAGTTGCCAACGGAGCAGGGGCAGATACGAAGGAATGAGATGCAAGAGGAGAAAAATGTACCTGTTGACTGGTCGGCAGTGGTTGCAGGATCATTCGTGACTCTCCCGAAAACTCCAGCTTAAGGCTAGCAGCGGGCACTTCTCCTCCGACGGGTTCTTGCAACACACCTCCGATAATACTTTCCGTGCGCTGCCTTTTCGCAGGCGGACCCTCACTAACTTCAGCAATTGGATCCTTCTGATGAGGCATTACCCAGGTCGGTTTAGTGGCCCAAGTGCGTGTAAGCGATCCCCTTGATATATTAAAATATACATTAATGGCCACATAGGTGGTTTGCTTGGAAGCCTCAGCCTTTTGCGCTGAAGAGGATGATACCGTCGCTTCTTCTTCATGCTCCTCGGACTCCTCTCCCTCTTCACTCCTGTCAGCACTAGAGTTCAGGCTGGGGTGGCCTTCATTCCACCATCTATCAAATTCTTGGTCGTCCTTCAATTGATTATAAGAAGCATCCAATTACGCTATTTCCTGATGATATTTCCAGAAAGCTCTTATCTTTTCATCATTCCATTCCTCATCCCTCTTCAATTTGTTATACATGCTACGCTCCATCGGAAGATTGTCTTTGGCCATAGCCACTGGAAAGTAGAACTTGTGCCATGGGCCCCTGGTATCCGGTGTAGGGATTTGCACTAATTCAACAAAATCTTCCTCTTTATCAGTCTGCTTATTAAGCCACTTCTCCCAATATGGTCGGGGAACATGGGTAATCTTCATATGTGGCTCTGGCAGGTCGTTGAAAGGGTTTTAATCCCACTTATCATTTACCAGTACCAAAACTAGATGCCAGCTTCTTCTCTAGCAACTTGTGTGATTGTTTTTTAACCAACGTTACCAACTTGAAACTATTTAGGCAAGTGAAGAATCCCTTCTTTATGACACTTTCGCTGCTACAAAAGGTGAAATCAATGACACATACTTGTTGAAAAACCTCCAGCGTGAGCAGGAAAGGTTTGCTAGTAAAACCCCGCATTCAGAGGATTGTGAAATCTTTGCCTAAGAACTAGTCACAAGCAGGGGTGTAGCTTTGCATAAATTCAGTCTGCTCCGTGGTGAGTCAGACGATATCACCTTCTCTGATCAAATCATTCAAAACCGGGGCTATGAAATAGTCCATGAAGGCATAATAGTCATATGTTGCGGAAAGGAAAGGTGTCCATGTTGACACTAGCTTTCTTCTGTTCTGCTCATCAAAAATTGATAGCAGAAGAAATCAGGCAAAGAAATCTGGATTCTGATGCGGAACATGTGGACCAGGTAGGAAAGAAATCTAAACTTCTTTTCTGCCTGATAATTCTCCATTTGATGTATCATCTCTTCAACCATGAACTCAGCAAAATCATACCAGAAGAGTTCATGTTATTTGTGAAACTGTATTGCAGGGCCCAACTGAAAAGCCTCGATCTTCTCATCGGAGTCTCAGCTGCAAACAAATGCCAGCATGGACATGGAGTCCTGAAGATTATCGCGGAATGAACCACGCGATAATGGGATACTTGGTGCTTTAGCAGACACAATACCTTTCTTATTAGTTTCTTCTAACAAGAAATCGGAGCTGGTTTTCATTTTCTTCCATATTTTCTCCCCCTTACTTGGGAAAAAAGGTTCGATAGTCTCCTTCCTTCTGCTTGGATTTGGGATACATAACATGTGTCAGATAGCTTTTGGGCTAATTTGAACCCTTAAATTGTGACCTTCAATGCAGTGGGTATTTGGATTATAGCGCTGAAAAGCCGCGTCAATCACCTTCGGGCAGTAGTGCACCAATGAGACCATGTATTGTGGGAGACCGCTATACCAGACTCTACCTGCCATGGATTGGTCTACCTTTGCTGCTGATAACCTTGCACAAGTAGCCTCTCTAAGAGATTTAGGGTTCTTTGCAAGCTTTGGGTCGTAGATATTATCCCATTTTTCTTTAACCCTTTTCTAGTTACTCCATTCCTTGGGTTTATCCAGCTCTTCCGTGTGGGCTCTTTTCATCTTCGTGGGTATACCAGGCGTGGCGTATGCTACATCCTCATACATGTATACCTCGGACGAAGAACGAATAGCCATGAACATTTCTTGACTAATCTCTTCCTGCATCTGTTGGGCTGAAGATTCTGACATTTTTCTTTCTCTATAGAATTTGTAAGCTCCTGGCCTATGAATTTGCTTGCTCTAGACAGACAGACCGAAAACACTTTGCACTTCCTTGCGCTTGTAAAAGCCTTTCAAATATTTAAGCCTTTTTGTTGCGATAATAGCAATCTTTCCTAAGGTGGTAGGCGAAAGCAAGCCTTTTGCATTTAATTCGACATGTACCGTTAATCCTACAACTCGTGCAAGATGAACTAATTGCTATTTCGAGGCGGCCGACTTTCATCATTGCTTTCAAGAGATCGTGTGATACGTCTTGATTTCCTTGGAAATTGAACTTGCAAATGGCCTTCCAACGCTACGTTAACATGCGTTGGCAATTAATATCCTGACCAGAATGATTACGCCAAGCAAATGATCACCGCCTGAAAAAGATACGAGTATCGCCTTGGGCTCTGGGATGCACTTGAGATATGACATAATAGCCTACAGCCATACGTCATTTTACCAACAAGTGCCCCCTTTTTAAAGCTAATTAATCAACTTCATTCAATTAAGCACGCCTTGAGCTGTGCTATCATGCACGTACCAGCCCAAAATGTAAACAAATGCAAACTCAGCCTTCGAGATGGCAGCCAGCATACATTACGTTTCCTAGAGGCGGATTGACATATGTCCTATCAATTTTTTATAAATAGGCCAATAGATAGCGAGCAAATATACTTAGCATTTAAGAGGTGATAGGTCAGTAGTAGATTGCTAAGCAAGTCCCTTCATAGGTTAGGTGGTGAGCAAATTCGGCATTATCTTAGGAGACTTAGGGACAGTGTCAGGACAAATGGATACCCCAATTCGCCTAACCTCGTTTAAATCACAGATGACATTCTTAGGCGAGATCTCTACCAGAAGGTTGAAAAGGATGACGAAGAACAAGCATTCGCTAGTTCTGGTGGCCATTAAGTGGGTCTTAGGCAAGGATTGCGTAGAATATGAGGATAAGTATAGGGTGAATACTGACATATGTTCACACTTTGTAGCGTCCATGTTGGACATCAGCGTTCCCTGACCAGTTATCCTAAGGCTAGTGAAGGAAATCTTCCCGAAGAAATACATGAATGGGCTTGGTGAGGTCGTTGCACATGCTGCATATGGGATAGGGTTGCCAACAGCCAACGACCTACGTCGCTTTATCAAAGAAGAGGCTGTTGTCGTTTGGCTGCCATTTCTTAGTGGATTCTGCCTGCAGACCTGTGACCAGCACTAGCAGAGGGTTACTCAAGCCCTTCACTTCCTATTTCGGAGCTACAACGTGATACCTTTCTATGACGTAGACTGGTACACTGACTTCAGGAACTTGGTGTTCCCACCGCCACTGGCAGTTGTGCCAAATGATACTACCAGTGCCACCGATGAGGATGTGAACGAGGAAGAAGCAGACGCTGTAGTGGATGTGTCGGTTGCTGCCAGCCATTCCTTTAGATAGATAACTCCTTTGCCTGCTTGTTCAACATGTAACTTTCATGTTTTAAATGAGCCTGATTAAAGGCTCTCGTATATATAATGTACCCATATTCTTGTATATTTTGTAAATCGGCCTCTCAGCCATTTTGTAACTGAAGAGATATATATAAATACATACTTCTTGTTTTAAGGAAAATCCATGCTACTTTTATTTTTTGTGTTTAAATTTTTTTGTGTTTGTCAGTTTTGTATGCTTTTCCTCCATGCATGAGTGTATTTTTTGTAATATCAACTCCGATGTTTTACCTGCCAATGACGATGAGCAAATGCATAGAAAGATAACTAATTTTAGAAAAAGAACAGGCCACACACAGGAAAGGAAACAAAAGCGTTATTTACAATTGTATAAGGTAGAGCATAATGCTTAATGAAACAACTTAAGATGAATCCCATTGACCGATATTCCTAACGGCTCTTGTTCCATATTTTCTAGCTCAAAAGTGTTGTGTTGCATGCACCAAATGATTTTGAAAGGTCCCTCCCATAGGCTATCAGATTTACCGTGCTAACCTGGCTTTGCAGCCCTGCTGTCATATTTTAGCACTAAGTCCCCACTTTTCAGACCTTGGTCGGAAGCCTTCTTGTCAAACCATCGTTTGACCACCTATTGACAACTTGTCATTTCTATTAGGGAATTCTCCCTTTTTTCTTGTACTTCCAACAGTTCGGCAAGCCGAACCTCCATGGCTCCATTTTGTTCTATCTCAAGAGATTTTAGTAACTGTATTGCTGGGATCTCCATGGAGATAGGTAACAGTGCCTCCTTCCCATATACCAGCTCATAGGGCGAAGTCTTGAGCACTTGCTTGGGAGTTATGTGGTTGGCCCAGAGTGCTTTTCAGAGATTTTTATGCTATTCCCTCTAGTGTTCTGAGCCAACCTTTTTAAGGAGTCAGACTAAACTTTTGTTTGTCGACTCGGCTAGGCCATTTCCCTGTGGATAATAGTTTGATGATGTTTTAAGGAATATGCCATTTTTTAATGAAAAGTGACATACCTTTGTACCTAGAAATGCTCTGGCATTGTCCGAAATGATTATCTTCGGAGGGCTGAACCTTGTCACCAGTGCTTCAAGGAAGTCTACAATTTTTGTTTCTGTTGCCCCCTTAAGGGGAAAAGATTCCGCCCACCTTGTGAAGTAGTCAGTAGCTGTTAAAATCCACTTATGTTCGGCACTAGAAACTGGATTGGTTCATTATGATGAAGTCCAGGCCCCATCTGCCATGATAGGTTTGAGAGGCATCACTGAATTTTTCCTTCTATCAGAGAAAAACTGACATTTTTTACAAGCCCTTACCAGAGAGTAAGAATTACTGAAAAGTGTAGGCCAGTAATATCCAACTCGCAGGACTTTTGTGGCAGTAGCTTTGGCGGAGAAATATCCACCTTCATCGCTATTATGAAATGCGTCGAGAATCCTTTGTGCCCCCCTTAAGTAACGCATCGCAGGAGCACACCATTGAAATTTCTTTTGAACATAAGTCCTTCTATCATCGTATATCCGCAATTTTGAAGTTGGTAATACCTTTTCTTTTGGGATGAGAGGCCTGGCGGATACCTTCCGGTTTGCATGAAGTTCATTCTATTTGTCAGCCAATCATCTTTCGATCCTGATTCATTTATCAGGACGAGTTCTGGATGTTCCTCCTTGGCAGGTACCTCCTCGTTCTGTGCCATATACTCACACAGCCCTCTGCCTTTAATGGTCTTGGTAGGCCTGACCTTGATGTCATACTCCAGGATCTTGGTAATCCAATTAGCCCTTTTTTCTATGATCTCTCCTTCCATGATGTATTCACGCACACTAGAATGTGCGACACATACTAGAACTTTGTTGCGGGAAATTAGATGGCAGAATTTTTTAAGTCCTTGTACTATCGCAAAGGCTTATCTTTCGACGAAGTTATAATTTGCCTCATATTCCTTTAGCGTTCAGGAATAGAACGCCACTGGATGCTCTCCCTTTCCTTCACTATCCTTTTGATTCAGAACAGTAGCGATACTGGACTTGCTACTGAAGGCATACATTATAAAATCTTTGCATTGATCTAGATTAATTAGCACCGGGGTTGTGGAGATCGCTTCCTTGACCTTTTCGAAAGCCTCTCGAGCTTTTGTTGTCCATTTGAAAGCTTGATCTTTTTTTAGCATTAGAGTGATCGGCCTAATCATTCCTGCAAAATCAGAAATAAATTTGCTGACGAAATTTACCTTTCCAAGAAAAGACTGGACACCTTTCTTATTTACCGGAATGGGAAGCTCCTTAATAGCCTTTACTCATTCGGGGTCAATAGAAATACCTTCTTTAGATACAACATGCCCTAACAGCTTACCCTAAGGTACTCCGAATACACATTTCTTTGGATTTAAGGAAACCCCGAACTCCTGGCACTTTTGAAAAACTAATTCCAAATTATCAAAATGATCATCTTTAGATTTAGAGAACACAGTAAGGTCATCCAAATAGATTAGAATAAACTTATTGATCAGTTTGCTAAATGCGATGTCCATAGCTCGCTAGAAAGTTGCCCCTACATTGGATAAACCAAAAGGCATTTTAGCATATGCAAATGTTCCCCACTTGGTGATGAACATAGTCTTGTGCTGTTCTTCTTCTTTAACTCGAATCTGGTTATAGCCAGAGAAGCCATCCAGCAGAGAGAACATTTCTGATCCTGCGACAGTTTGGAGGATTGACTCTATAGAAGGCAATGGGTAGTGATCCTTCAGAGATGTTTTGTTGAGGTCTCGGAAGTCCACGCATAAGTGGATATCACCATTCTTCTTTCGGACTGGTACCAGATTTGATACCCAAGTACTATGTTTAATTGGGAAGACAATACGTGAATCAATGAGCTTGGTTAGCTCTTGTGCCATTAGGGCCTCAACTTTAGGGTTGACTTACCTCTGCTTCTATCAGACTGGCTTTGCACCTTCTGTTAGTTCAATAGTGTGCTCAATGATGCCAGGATCGTAACCCTCCAAATCATTGTAGGACCAGGCCACTACATATTTTTCACTGAAACTGATAAGCCTTTCTCTATCTCGTTGTGAGACATCTTTCCTGATCTGGAGATTCCTGTCATCGGAGACCTGAATGTTTTCATAATCACTTTTGTCTGCCATGAATTTCCACTTATCATTTCGAGCATCATTACAATCGAAAAAATTCTCGAGAGTAACTAACCCTTTCAGAAGTTTATTTGACCTGAGCTGCATAATTTGTCCTTCATAGGCCTTGGCGATCTTTGGTTGAAGTTGATCAGTGAATTCTCTTAAGTGTTGGATAAATGAGGTGATGTGCTCATCGCTCTCAAAGACTTGTCAACTCTGATTATTGTCGGGAATCACTGGTCAAACAAGCACTCGTGCTGAATATTTGTTCTGAAGCAAGTCAGAGATAGGATCAAACTGAGCGCCGATCACCGCCATGCGATCTGCATCGCTATTCTGCATTTGGGGAACGGTTAGGATGTTAAAAGCTTCAAATCCTTCAATCAGGTCCCAGATTCGATGCCGATAGGATCTCATTCAGACATTCTTCGCTACGGAGATTCCCCAGACCTGATTAACTACTAGTTCAGAATCTCCGAACACAATCAATTGCTTAATACCCATTCGTTCCGCTAGGCTTAGGCCTTGGACTAACCCTTCATATTCAGCCTCGTTGTTTGAACAGGCGAATTGGAATCGGAAAGACCTCAACAATTTCTCATTCTGCGGGGATATTAGACATACCCCGGCTCCAGCTCCAACTTTGCTCCTTGCTCCATCAAAATACAACGTCCGCAGCTTATTTGCTTAGTTATCGTCAGATTCTTTGACGACCTTCGAAAGAACTTGGTATTCGTCATAAATCACATATGTGCCCAATCTAGTAGCATGATAATTCCCGAAAGGATCATTATTTATGTGTTCACTCAACAGAGCATCTTCCTTATCATTTCAGTCTCTGCTCACCTCCTCCTCCTCTAGCAGTTTGACATTGTACATGTCCTGCTTGGTGATGGAGGTATGTGCGGCCTCAAAATTGATCAGGGCCTCATTTTCCATGTGTTCGGAATGTAGAACCTCTGATTCTATCTTCATTTTCACACCATGCTTGGTCCTAAGTATTAGATGTGATCAATCTAAGGACAAATATCTGCCCACCTTTGAAGTAAATTCTTGAGATAGACAGAGACCGAACATAGGAGGAACATCTATGATTATAGTATCTTATGGGACTGTGATACTTGGGCAAGCAAATAGAGTTAACGGAAGTGCTTTGATGACACCCACCATATCAACTTTATTTCCATCTAGCTGCATCACCCCCTTCTTCATAGGTTCGTAGCTGAGCCCCAAGGCTTCGGCTATCAGTTTTGGCATAAACGTTGTACTAGCGCCAGAATCAATCATAGCATTATGTAATAACTTTTTCCCTACAATGAGAGTCAAGAAGAAGGGTAGAGGTTTTGTCCTACCTCCGCCTTCCACATGGGATCCCTTCATCTTGTCTGCAAGAATTTTAGCTAGCGGCATTTGATAAACCCCCTCTGTACTTGCAGATGACTCTGTTGGCGCTGAATTGATCTCTTGTTGAAGTGCCTTTTGTAACATAGTTTTCTATTCCGGAATAGCTAGCATGTCCCATAAAGACACATTAGCGGATGATTTCTTCAATTGCTCCACCACATTAAAAGGTGACGAGCTCAAAGATTTATGCTCCTTTGCTTTTGTTATAATAATCTCCTTCAGTGGTTGAGAAGGAAAAGAGACAGTCGAAGCACCAAGAATTTGATCGGATATGCCTTTGCATTGTGGGTTGTCTGAAAGTTAAACAATAGGCTCACCGGTGAATCTCCTCTTTGAGCGTGTGCTATATTCGAACTGTACTTGCGACGTTTCAGCTGTGGACATGTCATTGGAAAACACCATTTCCTCATCTTCCATCCATGAGAAGAGCACATGATCAGGCACAATATCGGACTCTTGCTCTAAGGACATTCCTTGTATTTGCGCGGTAAGGACCACATTCTCCATTGCTGAGGCATATATGTATTCTCCATTTTCTGTTGCAGTACCTTGATTGCGTTGTTCTGCCACCTTCTGTTGTAAGGTGCCACACAGACAATTTCGGGGCATATGTGCATCATTGTAGGGGAAACACCATGGATTGATGTCATCAATAAGATTGTTTTTTCCCGCGGTTAATTCTCTACTTGAGCTTGGCGACACACCTGTCAGCGGCGTAGGCACCGGGACCATTTGGTTGGTAGTCAGCAATGATGGATTAGTGCGAGGTGCACTCTGATATTGATTTTGCTGATAAGTAGACCGCCCACCTTGATATATTTGATATGCGGGCCGTGGAGGTGTTGCTTGGTTCCACTTGAGAGTTGTTATATCATTCGCCATAGTTCGCAACATCTCCTTGAGGTCGCCCATTTCATCTTTGGGAGAACCCGATGTGGAAGCCAAGTTTTCAGGAGTGGCTACATATGAGTACATCAACTGGGGAGTTTTCGGAGCACTGGTCGATGCAACCTCTTGTGCTGCATTTGATATTTCAGGAAATATCAACACAATAGGTCGAGGAGGCAATTTCCCGCAATCTATCAAATGATTCACCGCTTTGATAGCGGTAGCATAAGCATCTGGTAAAGTGGCTCCTCCCAAAGACTTGATCATCACAGAAATGTCAGGGTTAATGGACTTCAGATAAAATATGAATGCCAGTTCTAGAGTCGGGCGGATAGTCACGGGAATCCTCCACCAATTTGAGTGAAATCAAGCATTCAAATTTGTTAGGGCCTCCTGGGGTGCTCGTCTTATGATGGATAGCTGATAATATAATGAAGAACGATCTCTGTCATTTGAGAACCTTTCATAGAATGGATCTTTGAGGTCATCCCAAGTGCGAATTGAATTCAGAGTCAGTGTCTGGTACCAATCCAGGGCCTTGCCTTTGAAGGACGTAGTGAGGAGCCTCAGGGCTACATTCTGCGCTATAATACCGTGTACCAGACATACATCTGCCACATCCTGCAAATGTTCTGCTAGAATTTTTGTGTTGTCCCTAGCAAATTTGGGAAGAGCTTTCAGGGCCGAAACTGGAATAGCACCCCAAACAGCAGGCACTACCGGAGCTACCAGAGGACTTTCAACATCCCATGCTACATAGTTTCTGTTCACGGCTGGCAACATGGTGAGAGGAAGGGGTGGTGGGAATGGAACGGTTACTAACTAATTTGTGGCCTGGACTGTCCCTAGCGGAGGTACTTGTAAACCTGGGTTATTTACAGTCTGGGATCTAGTTACAGGCCGATGGCTCATACACCCCTCTATAAGGCAATTTCATTAGTTTGGGTCCCACCGGGCATGCCAGAAAAAGGACAAACTGTTGACACCAAAAACTGATGAGGTAACAGTGCCTTATGGGAAACTCAGTTCAAGGGGGACCCCTTTGCGCCAAACTGAGTAACCTCCTAATTTTTAAAGAAGTCGGCTTCTTCTATAATGGTTTTTTGTAAAGAGAAAAGGAAACAGATATAATGAAGCAAAATCTAATCTAAGGCGATGTGCAAAATTTTGCTGATGGGCACGATAAATCATATACTTAAGGGTCTTAATGGTGTTGTCACATTCCAAAACATCAGAAACTTAAAGCTATAGCATAAAAAGTTCATTTATTGACATAAAATAATATCGCATACATCCTTACTACTAAGAAGAGTCATTTAGACATGATTTAGATAAGCAAGCTTGTATTCAATACATAGAAGTCTTGTCAAATGAAATGCTTGAGACAATAAAAAGGCATAGTTCACAGTTTGATTAAAACATGAAAAGCAAAAAGGCCGAACAGTGGGCACAGTCTGAAAGTTTCTTGCAAATAAACATGTAAAAGAGGCCTGGTGTCTCTTGCTAAAACCAGTATCCTTTTTCTTAAACTCTTGGATCTATTTTTTTCCTTTTTTTTTTTGGTTGATAGAGAGAGCATATATATAACTAGAGAGAAAACTCCCACTGCTTTGGAAAGTTGTAACAGAAAAGATCCCATAATCCCCTGCAATGATGCCAGAATTGGAAGATTCCCAATGCCATTACAACAACAATGAGCTAGAACACAACATCTGGTCATTCAGTTGCAGGCGCGCCCTTTGTAATGATGGTAGTGGTCCCAGCCATACCTGAGGCGACAAGAGTCATCCACCACTTTGAAAAACCATGAAGAGCGGCATCCAATAACATAATCTCGCCAGCCAGCCTATCGCCTGCCTCAAGGATCAGTAATAAGGTATGTGGCATCCTGTCGCTGCCTGAATGAAAACCTCCCTTACCGCTGTCGAGAGATTGTGAAATAGAAACACATATCCCATGGGTTGAGGTCTTTGTTGCAGTGGAGAGAAAGCCACATTAACCGGGTCCGAAATACGCGTGGCAGCGTTTCGCAGCCCACGGTCCCTCACCCCTCTGCCGATTTGAAAAGATGTGAATGGTTGCCACCTAGCAGGAGGTGGGGCCGGCCAACAATAAAAGAAGGTCTGCGGAAGCACTTCGCAGCTCGCAATTGATTATTTCATTCCCGCATGAAAAAATCATGATACGCCGCCACGTAGCAAGATGTGGGTCTCTCTGAAAATCTTTAGAAGTGATGGCCCCAGTAGAAGGCTTTCGCAACTCGAAGAGACTTCAAGGAAAAAAGGAAATAAAACCTCCGCAAGTGAGACACGTTGATGCCAGTGCAGTCTCTCAGGAGCCGAAAGGGAAGCCGTTACCCGAAGTTGCGAACATTGGGAGATCAAAACTCAATGGAAAGCCGACCAGACTCGGCGACACACAGGCCGGCACACAGACATTCACAAAAAGAAACCCGAAGGGAGCTGTTCGAATATTTATTTTAACATTATATTTTTTATTCTTTTTCTCATTTTTGCGACTGGAGCATTGAACATATTCACAAAATATGCTTTTTTGTCCAAGTCAATGGTAAAACCATCCTTGTGATCACCACTAGGTATGTCTTATCTCGGTCCCAGGAACTCAACAATTGCTTCATCATTCTCAAAAATGTCTAAGACAGGTGTGTCTTGTTGGTCCCAATCAATGAGTTGGGGATAAACTAAAGGCATGTCATCGTCGAAGTTGTCAAAGTTCAAGGGGGTCAAGGTAAGGACTGAGTTGTTCATATGGTGACAAAAATATTTTACCAAGTCCTTTTTTCTCTTCAATTTAGATCTAAGTGGATTGAGAGGTGGGTCTAATGCCAATGTTTGGTTATCTAAAACAGATTTATCAGGTTGACAAGAGGTAGGATCAAGATTCCCAATAGTAATGTTTAAACCATTCCTCTTTTGTCATATTCTTTGGAGGATAGGAATTTAATGGATTTGGTGAGGATTTCAACATTAAGTCAAGTTCTCCAAATAGATCGTCAAGGTTCATGGAAGAGGTGGAGGATAGGGAATCCCACTCATATTCGTTTGAGTTGGGGGAGTCACAGTACTGTTGGTTAGATGGTTCGTGAGATGTCTCAATATCGTTTGAAGAACTTACTTCCTCGATTAAGGGTGATGTGGTACTAGGAACGCCAATCTGAATCAGTTAAAACCCAATCCCTAAGCCTTTTGGCCATTGAGAAACAAAGATTGGTTCAATCCTCCCATCTTGATTTAAGCCTAAACCACTATGTCCATTATATGCCTTGCTATGCATGATTGTGAAACCTTTTCCATATAGACTTGTAGGAATGTGAGAAAGTGAGAAAGGTTCTTCATTATCTTCCCTATACAGCCAGGAGGTGACATCTTCTATATTTACAGCCTCTTTTCTTAATTCTCCCCATTTAGTGAAAGTTGTTGTGGGAGGAATGTGAATAGTGACCATAGATTGTATCCTATCTAGTGTAGGTAAACTATATGACTTAGGAGGAATCAAATGGATAACACAATAAGACATCTTAATGTAATATTCTCCACAACCCTTATCTTGTATCTCGACCCCAGGAGTGGCAGGAAATGAAGGTGAAGTGGATGTTCTAGTGAATGGATTGACATAGTGAGAAGAATTGGATGATGAAACCTCTTGGTTTACTGGCACTTTGCGTTGGGGTATCTCTTTTAGATTGGTGCAATATTGGAATGGATCAGGGTCACCATCTATTGTTATTTCAGTTCCATTGTAAGGGACTGCTTTCATGGCATGAATCCATGGTCTACCTAGGAGAAGGTTGTATGGAAGGGTGAGATCCAAGACCTGGAATTTTGTCTCCATTACTACAGGACCAATTCTAATAGGAAGTGTTACCACCCCCTTTTATTTTTGTTCCTCATCGTCATAAGCCTTAATGACAATACTTTTGGTTGTCTACACATGCCTCTGAGAGACCTAATGCCTTAATTATTTTTAAAGTGCATGGATTTAACCATGCTCCTTCGTCTACCAAAACTCGTCTAACTTTAGTGGCATCAACAAGGACTTCAAGATGTAAAGGGTCATTATGATTTATCTTTTCAGTTGCGTAGTATTGTTTGGAGAACATGGTATGATGATTATTGGTCAAGTAGCTTACCATTTCCTGAAAATGAGTGACATTGAGATCATTAGGGACAGTGGTGCTTTTTAAAACTTTTTCTAAAACAAATCGATGCTCAAGGGAGATACATAATAGTTCCAAGATAGAGATTTGGGTGGGGGTCTTCCCTAATTTATCAAGTTATAGTGCAACTTGGAAGTTTGTGGGGTTTGTTGTGATGGAGGACCTTGGATAGTGATCTTAGTATGATGAGTGTTGACAACACACTCGAGAGTTGTATTGATGGTAATGGTATTGATATTTTCATTGGCAGTGTGAAGGTGATTAATGATTTTTCCACTATTATAATTGTAGACATCCAAATTTGGACACCTAATTTATCCAAATTTATCACTTTTCATCTAAACATCCTCTTATCTGAGTTAATTAAGTAATATTACTATTATTTAATTAATATCCTTAATTTTTCCAAATCACTAAGGTATTTAATTAATAATTAAATACCTTACCCTCCTTAATCCTCTTTTCATTAAATAAATTAAATAAATATTACATTTATTTAATTCCTCACATGTCATTTTCATCTAATCCTAATCCATCTCCCAATCTCTTCATTAAGAATGTGCACATGCCTAATCCTTGATTAGGATGTGTCACATCCTCCAACTTTTGCATGTTGGCTTCTAATCCTTATTAACCCCTAATTATCCTCTAATTACTAATTAGTTAAACCTAATTAGTACCTTGGTCAACTCTCCCCATCCCCCAAGGAATTTTTATTTCCTTTTTATTCATCCAAGGCTCCTCTCTTCCCCATGTGAATTTTTAATTCACTTTTATTTCTCCTAGAATCCCCTTTTCCCATGCATCTTCTAGAATCTTTGACTTGTCACATAAGTCACATGTGACAAACTCCCACCTTTTTGGAGACCCTCTCTTATCCACTAGATTCTCCCAAGCATGTGAATTTTTAATTCACATTTATTCCTCCAAGGAATCTTCTCATCTCCCAATGTACTTCCAAGGTACATGTCCTTCCTCCACATCATGTACTCTCCTTCCACATCACCTACACATCATCTCACCCTTAGCCATCTCACATTCCACATGTCAAAATGTGAGGGCTTGTGAGTCCTCAACTCACCTTAGCCCTTCATCTTGGCCTTGTTGGATAAATCCCAACCATTGAATTCTTTATAGAATTCAAGTTTCTCTATAAATACCCCCTCCTCTAAGGCATTTAAAAAAGAAGAACACTTAGCCATTTTGCAATTAAATGCTACCATTTTGTGCACTCATCTAGCCATTAATTTCATCCATTTTCATTTTCATTCAAGCACATAGTCAAATCTTTCATTTAGTCATATCAAGAGCCACCAAGGAGCATACAAATCAAATCAAAATCAAGGGCCAATCAAGGAGTTTACGCTGCAAAAGGGAGGTATATCTATTTAGCATCATTTTACACTTTTCCTCTTTGCTTTTACAAATTTATTAGGCTAATATTGAGGTGTTTCCTTATGTTTTTCCATTGCATTTTAGTTGCTTAAGATAGGTTAAACATTTGGATATCACAATAATCATGCTTGATATTTGCATAATTGGATGACATATTGGTTTTGTTACTCAAACTGGGGACATTTCCTTTCCCATGGTCATGTAGTGGATCAAAAAAGACTTGATGATCAGTGTTTGATGACTTTTGTTTCTATCCACTAGCTTCAATAGTTCTCTTTTCGACAAGATCTTGTATGATATTTTTTTCATCCCACCAAACTAGTTTAAATTGTCTTGGATCATATTGTCTTGGCTCTTGAAGTTGTATAAGATTGTGTTGCAATAGTTGTTTGAATACAGACTCAATGGGTTCCCCTAAGGGAGTGAACTCACATTTTTAAAACCTCCTTTGTTGTTGCAGATTTTGAGTATTGTGGACTATGTTGGGAGGTTGATTGACAATGTTAAGCATGTTGGAAGAAGAGTTAATTCCCCATAATGTGATGATTGGTCCTGCTTGTATAGTTTTAGCATCAACCACCCCATCATTGGTAACGTTTGTGTTCTAAGACCAAAATCTATTTGTCATTGGGGGTGTTTTGCACTATTGGATTTATGTTGGATGTCGGTGTCTTAGTTCTCCTTTTTCAATGAGATCCTTTTCTATTATAACCCATTTTTCCACTAGTTCTGAAAAGGATGTGTGACAATGTACCCTTAAGTTACTCCTTAATTTTGCATTAAGATTTTCCTGGAACATAGTGACTTTTTGTTTTTCAAGTATCTCGACAGGACACTGGCTGACTATAGTCCTCCATCACTAGAAGAAAGTGATGAAATTTTCTCCTTTGTCTTGTGTTGTGTGACACAAGGTTTCTATATTTATCTTGTGGTCTATGTTGAAGGAGAATTGCTCAACAAATTTCTCAGCCAGTTCACCCCATGATTTGATGCCATAGTCTAGACCTGAAAACCACTTGAGTGTAATTCCTACAAGACTTCTTAGAAATAGTCTCATAAGATATGTGGGGTCATAAGCGACATCTATGCACATGGTAGAAAATTCCCTTATATGTTCTATCAGATTTCATTTGCCATTATACTTAGGAAGATTCAATATGACATACCCATGAGGGAAAGGTGTCATGTACAATGACTTATCAAAGGGAAATGGGCATATGTCCTTTTTTGAAATAGTTTTCTTAGTTGACACCACCATGTTATCCATTTGTGTTTGTAGTGGATGCATTTGTGTTTACAAGATGTCAACCTAGGTTAATGATGTGTTGGGCGGATTATGCGGATCTATGTATATATTCTGAAATCCAACATCTTGTGATGGGTTTTGATTGAATGTTGGTATTTGATATGGATTTGGATTCATAATTTTTGAATGTGTTCTGATTCAAAATCTGTGTGAATGGGTTTTGACTTGGAATCTATGAGCATGGATTCTGATTCAGAATCTGTATGAATGGATTTTGATTGCCAATCTAGGAGAATGGATTTTGTCTGCTAATCTGGGAGAATGGATTCTGATTGCCCTATTGGAAAGAGGGAATTCCTCCTATGTATTATGTGGTATAGTACTAGTGACATGAACACTAGGTATGGTTGTTGATTGTGGTATGGTACCGGTGACACTGACATTTGGTGTAGAAACTAACATTTTTGATCTTTTGTTCCCAACAAGAGGACTGAAGGGAGTGGAGGATGATGCCCCTACAGTGAAATTAAATCCCGATGTCATGCTAGATGTACTAAATGGAGACATATGGACTGTCGTACTCTTTGTAGGTATGCTAGATGGTATTGTTGTACTAACCTAGGGTATAGAGGTATTAGCAGTTATTGCATTTATCCCTTGTGTAGGTTGAATTTGTAAGGTGCTAATATCAAATCCTACAGGTAAGGTAGCACCTTCAGCTAAAAATTTGGCTAAGTAGCATTGGAAATCATTTGCTAGATACTCATCTACAAAAGAGGCAAACTCAGGGTCTTGTGCAACAACCTCTATGTCTTCCGATCCAATGTGTCCTTAAGGGTCTCTAGTGGTGAATTTGTCCAAAAAATTCCTGTGAGGTCTCAATGAGAATGGATTGATGAATTCATTTGGGTTCGACATCTTTTCTCTCTCTTTTCTCTAAGACCTAGTTTCAACCATGCAAGATAAGCTCAATATGCAAGGAATGCAAAACTACGTCTATGGATAGTATGAATCTAGTTTATACTTTTGGGATTTTCTGAATGCAAAATAAGAAATTTCTAAGATGATGCTAGTCTAGAATGACAATATCTAAATATCCAAATTCTAAGCAAGCTTCTAAGGTAATAAATTTTGTAAACATGAGACGAGGGTACCAACTACCTAAAGTATAACCAAGGTGTCAATTTAGTTATGTCAAAGAACCAATGTAGGACTAAGATCAAAGATAAGGCGAGTTTCATAACTAGACTGATGAGCTAGGAGGACTCTGTAGGGAAAAGGATATGATGACAAGACTAGGTTCAATGATAAATTTCATTGACGCTATGATTTTTCTAGAGTGTAGAAAGTGGACCTATTCTAAATTTTGTAAAAGTGACCTTCCTAAAACTTTGATCTAAAGATAATATGTAGTCTAAGACGAAACTAAAACTTTGAATTAGGATGATTATAGTTATGACTAAATGATACCTAAAGTATGCAAAATTGAGCAAATCGTTTTAGGTTTTTGTGAAAGGACTACTGTGAAAAGACAGATCAAAGACTGGTATGACTATGTCGACTGGATTATGACTGTAAATACTAGTTTGTTAATACTTAGGAAGATGTGTCGCAAAATAAGATAGATGTGGTTATGTTTCACAATTGCAGTTTTCTAGTGATCAATTGCCTATTTCTGGTAAAATTCAATAGCTGGTATCAGACAATTGCGGTGTAGTTTCTAATAGATGCAACTTGTGATGGCATTTGCGACTTAGACTATATCAGATGCGATTTTCTAAACTTTGTGCAATGGTAAAAGTTTTGCGATAGTGGCAAATGTGTCGTTCTAGACTACAGTTGCGAATCACATTTTCAGATGTGTCACAAAATGTCACAAGTGTGATCTTTTAAATTAGATGCAATTTTCAATAGAGAAAATGTGAGCTAATCTAGCAAATGAGACTCTAGGCTAAACAAATACGACTCGACAGAACAATTGTGACTCTTTGGTAAACAGTTGTGACTCTATTGATAGTTGTGTGTTTTTAGTGAATGGAGATATAAAAATGACATTGTTTTTTGTGAACAAGTTTTGGCAAACAAAGAAAATCATAAGAAAAAGTGTTTTCATTTTGATTTTGGACTCAAAGAACATTTAATTTGACAATAGAAAAGCACATCCTAGGCTATGTAGGACAATATTTATTGAGTTCTCACTTGGTTTTGCAACTACACTTATTCAAGGCAGATGATTAGTAGCTTGAACCCTTTGGCTCCCCTCCATAGCTCATTAACATAATTTGGGGTAGCCAAGCTACAATACCCATGAACATCGCATGGCATACTTTCATCTCTACACATGAACCGTAAGAATATGAGACAAATTCATAGGTCTGACCTATTACACCAGTAAATAGAAGGATTTTGGACTCTACAAAAAAAGGTGTTTAATTCAGGCATTTTGTTTGTAGGGCATGATCTGTGCAGCGAGAGTCCCCTTTCAAATCCATCTTGTCGAAACCATACATGTGATTTTTTGGGCTTTCCCAAAGAATCCACTTTTATATGCCGATTGGAAGTCCCTCGGGTTCAGGGTGCTCCCAGTCTGAGTCGTCCTTAGGTAAGTATTGTTTCCCGCTAGGACAGGCCCAATTTCTAGAGTCAATAATCATTTCTCTTACACCTAGGATCACACAAATGTCAAGGGGAGAGGATACTTCAATATACTGAATCGTGAGGGTAATAACAAAATTGTACTTTCACACCAAACATAGTAGACACTTGTTAATTTTAATCCAAATGAAAGATTTGCTACACTACCAAACAATCTATTTCAAAAATTTAACTATGGTCTTCGACATGCATTTTGCATAAAGGTTCATTAGTAGTTTTGATATTGGTCTTCAACTATGAATCTTTAAAAACTTTGTTAACTCCTCAAGACACACGCTAAAAATAGAAGATTAACGAAAAATAAAAACATGAAAGGAAGCTGTAAATTGAAAATCTAAACCTAAAAATTTACCCATCGGATGCATTGTTTTCTCTATCAGATGCATCATAGGATTTTACCAGTCAGTTGTGACTTTGAAAATAGTAGATGCTTAAGTATTTTTTAGATGCGTCGTTTTCGATATCAGATGCGATCAAGTAAGTCAATTGTGTCGTTTCAGATATTAGATGCAGTCCAGTATTTTAGGTACATCATTTCATCAAGTAGCTACGTCTCTGAATGTCAATTGCATTGTTTCATGAAACAAATGCATTGTTCCATACAAAAACTGCAAAAATTGAATAAAAGTCTATAGATACGCGAAGATGGTGTCTTCACGTTGGGTTCACTAAATGTAACATCTAGAAAATCCAATGAAAGGTTAAAAGCACACAATAATACAATTAAAGCTCTAATTCAATCTAAGCTAAACAACAAAGAACAAAGGAAAGCTAAAACATAAATAAACTGAACAATCTCATCGAATATCTACATAATTCCATGTATAACCTTGATTGGCCTTCTTCGTTTTGTCGTTGTAGCGTAATTTCCCTTAGATTTATCTTGTGCAAGTATAGCCTATGATAATGATTTAGAAAAACATCGAAGATTCAAATAATAGATATGCCTCCAAAATTCATAAGATTTTGGGAGAGATGAAAATGATGGACAAGTCAATTTATCAAAAATTGATCATTCAAATCACATGACATGATCAAAAGATCGACGGATGGTTCAGATCGAAAGATTACACATGCATTATGATAACTGTTAGTAGTGACATGAGTGATAAAAACTAGAAATAGAAATAAAGATTAAATAAATGATTTAATCTTCGAGTTTGGTATTCAAAAACAAAAGAATAGTATTTGCATGACAAATATAGATATAGGATTAAAGAAATGCTCTATTCAAACACACACACAAGATTTAATTAATTAAATAAAGATATTTAATTAATATGCATGTACACACAAGATTTAATTAATTAAATAAAGATATTTAATTAATACGCATGTACACACAAACGAGTTAGAACTAGATGATTGAATGATATGACAATGAAATTACTCAAGAAAGCAACTTAGACATTAAATCAAGAGTTAACTAACTGAATTAAATAGATCTCGAGTTGAGTCAAAGTGAATACTTAGATAACTTACACAATTATCTAAATATAGAGGAATGCTTTAAAAGAGAATTTATGAATTAAATAATTCATTTAATTCAAGATTTGATATTTGAAGAATAATTAAATAAATAAGATTTATTTAACTAAGTGACGAAGGGATTAAATGAATAATTAAATAAATAAAGAATTTATTTAATTATAGTTGACATATGATAAAGGGTAAATTAAATAAGAATTTATTTAATTTGACAAGAAGGATAAGGTTAATTAGTAACATAATTAAGTAGAAAGTGTTTATTTAATTAATCAAATAGAATAAAGAAAAGTGTGAATTAATTAAATAATTAAGATTATTTAATTAATAGATGAAATGAAGACTTTTAGGAAATAGTTAAATAATTTACATTATTTAATCATGACCATAGAAATACGAATTATGAAGAAATTGAAGTCATAGGCTTAGACCAGATTTTAGTGTCTACAATATGGAGAGGTGTTAAAAACTGTAGAATATGACGTACACAAGTACACTACTATCATTATCCACATAAGAAGTATGTAGTGTATAATGACCAGGGAGAAGTGAAGTATGTGTATCTCATTTAATATGTATATAAGGCATAGGTATATCACAAGTGATAAAAGATAGATGAAAAACATAAGTCTTAACAATATATGATATTCATTAAAAATACACAAATCCTAAATAAATATATTTATCAGTAAGAATGGTACTATATGTAGTACATGAACTATGTTGGCAAGGTGGCATGCACATAACATAGAAAGAAAAAGAGAATGTAGCTTAAACTTCAGGGATCAATTTCACTCCACTTACACAATTATGTTTTCTTTGTTTTTGGCTTTACACACCTTCAAACTTATAACTTATTTTCAGATTATTTTTTATTTATCAATCTAATAGATTAGTAAAATATATAAAAATAATTATTCTATATTATCAAATTAAAAAAAAATATGACAGTTAATATTCCAACACTAAAACATGAAAATATTAGTTTATAAAACCACATTCAACCTACAAATGTACAATTTTACTTCTATGTTGACAAAACAAAAAAAGTGGTGGAATATCCAAACAATGATTAATATATCCACAACACCATAAAAAAGTGTTTGTTTATCAAATAACACACAAAATGCAAAAAGAAAAGAGAAAGTGGGTCCTAAATCATGGGGAACCCATGCCTTTTTACCATTTTTTGTCTCCTTAAAATGTGAACACATTATAACACACTCGTTTTATGACATGGATTTAGAATTCAAATAGGAAGAGACATGGACAATTAGAGAAAGATGGAGAGAGAGAGAGAAGGGTGGGGAAGGGAGGGAGGGAAGGAGAGAGAGACACACACACACACAAATATAGATCAAAATAAAAATAAATAAAGTAGTGAGTGAGAGAGAGGTAGGTACGTAGAAGTAAAGAGAGGATTGACAAAGAGAGACATAGAGAGGAAGTGAGGAATAGGTAGTGAGGGGAGAGAGATAGAGAGGCAAGGTAGAGAGAAAAAAGGGAGAGGGAGAGAGGGTGGGAGGGAGAGGTAGAGACACTACAACAAATCCCTATGATTTGCTCCATTTTTTGCTTCCACCCACTATTTTAATGCATTTTTTGCTAATTTTTTTAAGATGTTAGCGCGATTTATTGGGATGGAAATTTTTTTGGCATTTATTTGTGTCGATCAGGACAAGTCGATGCTAATTAAGGCATTAATTTGCACCAAAAGTAGTTTCATAGTTAGCTCCAATATTAGCTATGCGTGTGCTGGTACTGTTACCACCACCCCTTGGCTTTGATTTTAGCTTCAAGTTTAGCGCCACTTTTAGCTTTGAGTTTAGCTTTGGGTGTAGCACTAGTTTAGACACTCCTATGTCGAAGAGACTTATTTATATGTCTTATCGATGATGTAAAATAGTGAAATGTCAACAAGATACAGGCATATCGAGGAGAGAATCACTTATGTCACATTGACAAGGTATATCTACAAGTGCTCGACGAAACAAAACTCTTGGATGTAATGAAGTAATGTCGATGAGACATTGAGATATCGGTAAGACAAGATCTTCAAATAATGATCGAAAGCATACACTGCTATACTATCAAGAAGGTGAGAAACATATGCGGTAGAGCAGTATACACTGCAATCTCATAGCAGGAAGCCTTGAGCAAGGCGGTGGTGCAATAATCAACCAAAGCAAAGGGAAAAACCCTCTATACCATAGCCATATAATAAGAGACAGTGGTAGTATGGTAATCGTGGCATCATTACAATTTACATCACTAAATGCAACAAATCATGTTAGTCACAATCCATTTGAATAAATCATTTAATGAATCAAGATTATAGCCTGCCAAAATACCATAAAACTCTAATAAACATACTCTAAAATTTTCATTGAAATCTTATTTTCAAGCATAGCCCACTAGAATGGAGTTTTCATTTTAATAAACATACAATAAAACCTTTGTTGAAACCTTATTTTCATGCGTAGCCTACCAAAATAAAGAAGTGTTTCAATAAAGAATGACAAAGAATGGTAAGGAGATGTGTTTGATAGGAGGCATAGGATTCATTGTTGTTTATCTCATTCCTTCTTTGATCAACAAGGGTTAAAATGTTTGTGCTATTGTTTGTAATCCAAGTATTTAATTGACATATGTTTGCATAATCTCAAAGTCCTTCAAATGCTTTTGAAGTATCAATGTATCCTATATAGGGTTTAGAATGACTTCTTTTAATTTAAAAAAGTAAATTAGATTTTTTTGAAGTATCAATGTGGCCTATATAGGGTTTAGAATAATTTATTTTAATTTTAAAAAATAAATAAATGATGCATTTTCCTGTGATTAGATAATGTGGAGATCTCCTAAATCTTTCCTAGCACACTATCCTCTTTCACACTGTTCATTACTCCAACTGCTAGGGTTTTGCATTTTACATCTTTAATATCTTCATGATAGTGTCTCTTAAATTGATCTCAATCTTTGCTTTAATCCTTATCATGTAACCCTTGAGTTTCATAATCCACCTTCAATCTCTTTTAAGAACATTTTCTTAAGCTAGACTACATAGTATGCATATAAAGCAAGCCATTCATACCTACCATTGTTCCAAACCACCACTCACCGCCTTGCTTAAAATGTTGCCTTCATAAGCACAATAGCATCTTTTTAAATCATGGTTTCCGGTGATTGACCATTAAGGTCACTACTTTCATCAAGATACAATGAGATTATTTTCTTCAAACTTAAGGCATTATGCAAGATAACATTGTGAATTATTTGTTGTGTACAATTTGATTTTCTTGCACATTTACTACTTTGCTAATTGCCTTTAAGACTAGATATTGCCCCATCAGCTGCAATCTCAAACAACTCACTCATTGTCACTTGAAGATTCCTTTCATGAGCATCCTTGTATAAAATCAAACTATGCCCTATAGACTGCCTACTTACTAATATAGGGGACTCATTGTTTCATGGTATTTTGAGTTTTATTTAGAAAGGGGTTAATATGTGGTATTTTTATGTGCAGGAAGAATAGATTGTGATGCAACATTTTGGTATGGATGGTTCAAGAAAAATTGGATTGCTATTGGTGTCATAACTATGTTGGATTGTACCTTGAGCTGATGTGAAACACTTCTGGGTGTTTTTCCTCAGAAGCATAACTCGTGTGTTGGAATTTCCAAATATCCAACAACGAAAGTTCCTACATTGTAAAGATAAAATCATAAATTTTCTTATCCAGTTTCTGATCCAACCTTACATCTTTAATATCTGATAGAGAAAGTTTGTACATTCTAAAGATAAAATCATAAATTTGCTTATCCAGCTTTTGATCTAATTTGAGGTCTTGAATATTGAACAAAGAAAGTTCCTATATTCTATCATAAATTTTATTGGTCCAATTGGGGATCCAATTTTAGGTCGTGAAGCTCTGATAGAGAAAGTCCTACATTCTAAAGATAAAATCATAAATCTTTTTGGTCCAATTTGAGGTCCAATTGTAAGGATTTGTCTTTTTAATTATAATTTCTGACATTTGTCTTGATATAAATTGTTACTTTAGAATTTTGGTATTTATTTTCTTCTAATGTTTCCAACCCTCATTTCAAGGAAGAGCTCCGAAGATGGTTCCTTCAGATGGAGACTACACTTTTTTGCTATAGGTTCCATCTAGAAACACCAGAGCTCAGGTATTGTCATACTCAAGTACAATAGAGTTTGAGGTTACCTTGTTCTCCTTGATACAAAATTTTGTCCTTCAATCCCTCTTAAGAAAAATTCACTATTATGGACTTCATCATTACACCTTTCATGCATTCAATTTTATTTGTTATGTGGAAACATGTTGTCTCTATCTTTGCAAGTGATGAATATTGTGTATGCTTTTAATCTACATGACTACCCCTCATGTTCAATTCTTGTGACTATTACGATGCTTGGGGCTGATTACTCTTAACTAGATTGTTAATGAAAACTATCTTGGAATCCTTGTTGATCAATTTTTTCAAAATCATGGCTATGTTGATAGTGGAATGTTCTTATTAATAAGGATAAATCTTTATCAATAAGGAGATTAACTCTTACCAATATACTCCACTATCCTTGCAAAGATTGATCTTTAATGCTTCATGGATGGTTTACATGTGATTATCCTTCTCAAATGAAACAATAGGGAAATAGGTTGGGCTCACACCTTTTGGGGGCCACATTTCAACCCACATGTTGTAACCAAATAAACAAAAAAACCTAATTTTATCTATACCTGCACAATGAGAAAACATGTTAGATAAAACTAAGCATATGATAGATATGTTTGATAACTTTCTTGTTTTCCTAGACATCTATGGTATGCAAGTTATTTCAATGCGCATGATGATCAAATTATATGTTTATAGATGTATGCACATATTTTGACTGGTGATCCTTCATTGCTCTGACAACACTCTTCTCACTAAAATGCAGGGAACATAGGAGCGGAAAGGAAGATGTCAACTTGGAGGCTTAAACAAGTGGGAAGATTGAAGATGATACAAAACAAAGCAACCAGGATTCGTCATTGAGGAAATGATGGGTCCCCTTTCTCTTTATGTGCATTTTTATCTTTTGTATCTATAAATGTATAGTTTTTCAATTATATCCATTCAAATAGTTAGTTCCATGAATGTTTGGAACAACATACATTTACATTATCAATAAAGACTACATTTTTGAGAGGGTTGTGCAATCTTTACTATATTATATGCATCCGCATAAGTGCAATCTAGTAATGTAATCTTTTGATTTTGTTTATGCACGTGAATGTAATGTAGCAAAAATAAAAATGTACCTTACTCTTCATTTGAAAATCACAAAAGCTCTACCTGATTGAGCTATTAACTTTTGTGTCTTCACAAACATATGTTGATACAAAATGAGTGGAAGAAGCGTTCAATAATCCAATTTTTTTCTACCAAAAATTCATACCAAAGAGTGAACAATTCAAGGATATTGCAATACATAATTTTTATTGACAAATAATATTACTGAAGCATTTCAAAGTTTAGGCCATAAGAATCATCCTTTTTAAAACATAGATTGTGTTGTAGCCAAAATTCCATCCTAATTATTTTTGCATACTTCCATTTTCACTCATCTATTACATCCACCACATCCATAGAATTCCTATCATAATAACTTAAATTTAATAAAATCCCTCATGCGAGCTTCCAAATAAAACCCTTGATCACAACATCAAAGTGTATTCCTCCTTTGAAATACTCCTATGATTGTTTATAGCATATCGCCAAGATAACACCATGTTGATGAGAATCCCTCCAAAGTCTCCCTAACATTAGCATAAAGCACGTATTAGAAATGTAGATGAGACAACCCTATGTCGAAGAGACTTATTTATATGTCTCATCGACAATGTAAACCAGTGAATGTCAACAAGATACAGGCATATTGAGGAGAGAATCACTTATGTCACATTGACAAGGTATATCTACAAGTGTTTGGAAAAACACAACTCTTGGATATAACAATGTGATTTTCGATGAGATAGTGGCATATCGGCAAGAGACATTAACTTGTCTCATCGACACTGGCAACCAACATCAGAGAAGATAAGATCTAATGTTGATGAGACATTGAGATATCGGTAAGACAAATAAGATTGTCTCATCAACTATCTTTAAGTAATGATCAAAAGCATACATTGCTATACCACTAGGAAGGTGAGCAACATATGCGGTAGAGTGGTATACACTAGAAGGGAAGGGAAAAACACTACCATATTGGCATGTTGAAGAAACAACATGAATTTAAATTAAAAGTCTCTTCGATAGTTATGAAATGATGATTAGGCCGATTGATGTGACTAATAAAAATATCGATGAGAAGTTTATCATAAAGGTGGTGCGAGCGCCATTTATGAACCAAGGCTAGATGAAGTGTCTTGAAATTTGATAAATACGGCCTGAAAGAAGTTGAAATCATTGTGAATTGTTATTGAAGGATTTGGAGAACCAAGTTGGACGGTGGTAGGAAGTTGGAAATTTGCAACATTTATCCAAGTAAGTGGTCTAGACTCAGCTCAAAGTATTTTCTCAATAAGTAGATGAAAGCATTACATGATTTGGGTTGAGATAGAAAAAACCCCAGGCAAACAAAAAGCAAAAAGACAGAAAACTAAAGCTAGGCAATTCAATCAAGACTTAATCAATTAGTGTCCTAGGTCTGGTCCAAAATAAAGAAGAATAGAAAAACTTAATCCATCATGTGTGACATTAGTAGATAAACATAAAAATTTGAGAGATTTATGGATCCGTGTAGAGGTTACGACCTCTTTATTTATCATTATAGGAAGAAATTCTAGCATAGCCTAGTGTCAACCCCATGGAATTTGAATTTGGGTAAACTTGTAGTACCTGATGTCTTTGTGAAAGTAGAGTTAATCAAGGTGTTGGAAAAGAATTACAATCCGAATACGAGAGAAATTCATTTGCCTGATGGGTCACAGTTCATGGTCATAAAGCCATATTATATTTCCATGATTTTTTAGCTAGACACTTACCTGAAAAGAAAATTATGAATCAGAGACTTGTTGGAGGAATACCACACCATGGACATAAGCTACAAGAGGTGGAAGTTGCCTCTATATAGGGTTAAAGGTGCGGGTAACCAAACTAAGAGGTTCTCTAGTGAAGATAAACCCCCATTCTCTGTGGCTTTGTTTGAAGAATACTTTCAATACACTTATTACTTAACTGGTCAAGTACTAGGAATTGATGTTCTCGAGAACATGAAAATTTCTCCCATGGTTTTAGCCACAGACAGCTAGAGCCATAATTCCTTACTCTATGTTTATGCAGATTATTTATTAGAGGCCATCAATAATGCCCTCAATATCATCAAGAATGACAGTGAAGCTATTAATTTTGAATACTATTCTCTTTTCATGCACATGATATTGTATGAAGGGCAAGTGATGGGGATATTGGGTGACGAATTAAGAATAAAATAATTATATAATGATGGCAATTCAAGGCCTATACAAATGTGGACATTTGTGTGGGACAACGTGTATGGGAGGTCTCACTACCTATATTTTGAGGAATATCTTGTCAAACCACTATACAAGTTGCTAGGCCACAAATGTGGCTACAACCTCTCTCCAAAGATCTTAAGATTTCTTTGACCAAAAGATATGGGTCATGAAGTAGGAATAAATCACAATTGGGGGGACTGGTACATGTTTGGGGATTGTGCTGTTATCAGGGTTTATGGATTTGAAGTTGCACCTTATTTACTGCCTAGGACTATGCTAGACAGAGTTGCTTATTTAGAGGTCATAAGGCAATTGTCACTTTTAGCTTTCATGCATTTAAAGAGCTATGGGAGGTAGAATTTCATGCCTTCCACTTTATGCTTTGGTGATTTCACTATTATCTCTAATTCAGGATATGACTTGGTTAGTGGTAAACTAGATTATTATGGTTTTCCAGTTGGCAACAAAAGGGAAAAGTTTGATCCTGAACACTTCATTTGTGATGCCAAAAGTTTTCAGAAATTGAAAGGGTATGAGCATAGTTTCCTTTTAGAAGATGCCATAAGAAATTGTGAAGAAAATCAAAACATGATGAGAATGAATGCCTACAGTAGGGTTATGATGGCTGAGGCTTGGAAGGTGAATAATAACCCAGGCTACGTAGGGGATTTTCTTGAGATACATGATCCCATAGAAAATAATGAACAATTAATCCTCAATGAATAAGAATTGATAAGAGATGTGCCACTTGTGATATTTGAAAGAGGAAGAGGCATTGGTCCTAGGAGGCAAGTAGAAAATATCACACCACTAGATCACTTATCACCTCAAGCTTCCCCTAAAGCAATATTTTTAGTTGGTTCCCCATCCATGGAAGAAAATAACACTAAGGAGGAAGAAGGAGTCTCATAGTTTAATGCTCCTATTATATCACAATATGAGATTCCATTGGAAAGAAGTGTGATCACATTTGAAGCCTCTGATGAGCTATCAAATGATGTGAGGCATTATGCAAGTCAGGAATTTCTTGCAAATGATACTTTTGTGCAGACCCCTAAATTTAAGTCTTTTATATATGAGTATAAAGGAAGACTAATAAGAGAAAGGTTAAAGGAAATTGAGCATGAGAAAGAGGATTATGCCTTGAGAGAGTTGTAACATGAAGTTGATAGGGAAATGAGAAACATGACTGCTAAGAGAGGAAGAGCATTATTGCAAGAAGCTAGAGTTATGCTCCTTCTTGGGTGGGATATTAGTTTAGCCATTGTGTTTGAAAAATGTTTGAAGAGAAAGAATAAAAATTTACAAATAAAGGATGAAGTAGGTGACAGGGTCTATACAAGGTCAAGGTACAATCCTGATAATACCAGTTTGCAAATTTGGGCTCTTTAGCCCCCAGGCAAGAAGCCTTCTCTCATTGACCATGATCATATTTTTTGACATCTCCTGGTGCAAACAGTATGGGAGACAGATCCCTTGGAGACTGCTTATTTATTGCTTTGTTGTCTCCAAAGTGGTCTTTTGAAGTTGTTTAAATCTGCAAGATTTATCAAGGCACATTTGTTGTTACTGTGTAGATGCTTTGATTGGTTTCTGGTTAGGTGTGAATTAAACTCCATCCAACTAATTTACTTTAATTGGTTCGTATTAAGGATTATGTTGTGCCCTTAGCACACACACACCGTTCGGAACGGGGAGCCTTTTTTCTTTCACCTTATCGGGTCATTTTGTTGCTGCCTCATTTTTTGTGCCTCCCTTTTTGGTATCTCGGATGGTCAATGTTGCTTTAAAGTCCCACCATAAGTTGACTGTGCCTTTCCCTTTTAATTTTGTCATGTTTTGGTGCCTCACGGAGTCCCTTTGGCAGTATGACCCTGCTAATGGCCCCGGGCCTTGCCGGGCCCGGCCATTCAGGCTTCCCCTGCCGGGTTTCCCCGTTGCACCTGTTGTTCCCGACGACATCTGCTTCGCATCCTCCTGGACCCCGGGGTCTAAACCCCCATTTTCTGTCTGTTAGAAATCAGTGAAATTATTACGGCCATTTAGCCCTTCGAACCCCAAACCCTGGAGTTCCTCTCCCAGGGTTCCTTCAGTTCTTTGTCATCTTCCATGGCGAACCTATGGCAGCGTCCCGCCACCTTATTTACCGTCTGGGGAGTTTGCGGGAAATCCTGACTACCGTTGAGTGCTCCAGGCCCAATCATCCAGAATTCTGAGTCCTGAATTTCGTGATGGTTCTACCATCCACAACGGCGGATCTTTGTCAAAACTCCACCCTCCGGGCCTCGACTCTCCCTCTATTGCCGTCGTTCCGACTGAGTGGAAAACTTCAAGCAGCCACCGTCCTGCACCCCCCGGCCGTCGGACCCCGGGTCTCCCACTGCCATTGCTGATTTTCAAATTCACCAACCTTTTGTCTCACCATACCTGCATTTAATAGGGTCATTAATGGTGATTAGGGGTATAAAAGACCCGCTCAGGCCCGTCATTATCACTTGAGAAAGTTCCAGAGCGATTGAAGAACTTGCTAGAGGAGCCCACCATCTTCGACACCTTCATGTTCATTTCCCTCAACATCACTTCATCGATCGTAGGTGGATCCCATATCTCCCCGCATCACGTGTTCGAGGTAGGTTTTCCGTTCACCCTTCGGAGCATTATTTTCATAATTTCTAAGCATTAAAACAGACAATGAACATCAAAACCATGAATGAATGATAAAACATAGCGTGGCAGATAAAACCCATATTTTGAAAACTTAAAAAACCTTCTAGGGTGTCCTCATGACCGATCCAGAGCTCCACCTCACCACGGTTGTTCTTCCCGCAGGGAGATCATCCCCTTCGGCCTTAGGGCCTATCTTGGCCGTCCAAACCAAACGATCAACCTTCCTTCCGATAGCAGATTTCCCCTTAGGGCCTAGGCCATCGGACTTCCTTATTTGGAAGTCAGCTGGGATGCCGCCGTGTCAAAACGGCGAACTTTCTCTGACCTCCCATCCACCGGGGCCCACCATTCTCGCTACGAGCATTTCAAATTGAACAAGCATCGTTTGGGTCTCTCGGGCCCAGGACCCCAAGGCTCCGCTCTCGGGGTTCCGAGAGTGTTTCATCATTCCTCACGGTGATCTTCTGACGACGTCTCGCCCTCTCTGGATCTTCATTTGCCGCTGGGATGTCACTTAAACAAAAATGGCCTCATTCCCACCGAACTCCACCGCCTAGGAGTCCTGTGCTCATCTATTGTCCCAAGAGGAAACTCTTGCCCATCCTTCCGCCCACCAGACTCTGCCTTCTCGTTCGCTGTTGGGATGCAATTTTAGCAAATGAACACCCTCATCCGCATCGGGCTCTGTTGTGCAGGACTCCTTCCCTCGCCTATTGTTCCAAACGAAGTTCTCACCCGCCCCTCTAAGCTCTGGGCTCTGCCCTACCAATCACCGCCAAACTCAAAGCGAAATCAAATGACGGAAGACCCTTGTGCCAGGTCCGGTCTTGCTCCTAGATGTCGGCGAGACCTACGGATCTCACCGGAACCTTACCCCACCATGGAGGCCTTACACCGATTTGTAATCAGTTGGGCCCTAACTGCCAAGCTGCCCCCTCTGAACTTCCGTCCAACAATAGCCGTCGCAAATGGCGAAAGATGAACGCCTTCCCAGTACCTCAGACCTAAACACTCAAAAGTGAAATTATAAACTGTTGGTTTCCCTTTGACCCACTAGACCCTGGAACCCAGAGTTTTATCTCCAAAATTCCGTTTTCAGTCTACCATTCCAAACTGCTATCTCCAAATAGCTCTCCGGCCCGAGACTTCTGGATTCTCCTAAACTGATCCAAATGAGCTCAAATCTGGAATCTAACTTCGACCCACATGCTCAATTTCGGTCCTCTTTGTTGCGAACCTCTCAAATTACTAAAATTTGACTAAAGAGAATCTTTGGGAGCCATCTGCCATGTTTTCCCTTCC
Source organism: Sequoia sempervirens (assembly GCA_007258455.2). Taxonomy (NCBI): domain Eukaryota; kingdom Viridiplantae; phylum Streptophyta; class Pinopsida; order Cupressales; family Cupressaceae; genus Sequoia; species Sequoia sempervirens. The sequence continues at coordinate 146,078 of VDFB02362145.1, forward strand.
AAACAACATTCCTACCGAGGAAGTCCAGCCCTCCAGGCCTGAACTATCTAAATGCCCTTAATTAAAAGATCAATAACATCGGGGGATAAAAGGTCATGATATGCTTAATTGATTGTTTAAAATGGATGTTGTTTTCAGGGTGTTGGCTAACATGAATGCTTTTATGATCCATTGTGCTGACTATGCCCTTGCTTGCAGAATATATGGAATCGGGCGCAGGACCTTCGGGGGCATTCGCCGAGAAGGACAAAGGGAAGAAGTCAGGAAAGACCTCTCAAGGGAAAGAGGACAAGGACCAGATGAAGTACCAAATCTAGGGTGAGCCTCTACACTCAAAAGTCACCACGGATTGGAAGGAAATCACTGACACCAACATAGGCCAAGTTGATATTGATGAATTCACACAAACGATCAGGGTCAATCCAACGACAAAGAATGCAAGATTGATAAGACAGAGTGGAATAGCGAAGGCTGCTAGATTCCCTCCATCCCTCATGGCCCCCGAGTTGGTCATGGCTTGTTGAGAAGCATATCAACCAGACACAAGGAAAATCATTGATAAAGAGGGCAACATTCTCACCAACATGTCGCCTAAGGGAATTACAAAGACTTTCCATATCCCCACTTTTAAGGAGATGGAAGTCTCCACCATAGAAGAATGCGAGGCAACATGGGATGATAATTCGGCGGGCTGTAAGAGGTCAATCAATCAGCATTGGCTCAAAGAAAAATAGGGCAGTGCTGCGAAGGTTCCTCAAGAACTCTTTCGCAGTGATTTCCATGAAGATTACCACAACTTGGTCATAATGCTAAGCAAAGTTATGGGTCTTCCTACGGTAGCCTTCTTCCAAGAATGGATGGTGTACTTCATTGAGCAGATTCTACATGGAAACAAGGACATCACCACAAAGACTTCATTTTACTGGGGAGGAATCATAAGCAACTGCTTCCATGAGTAGTTTGTCAACATAAAGAAGAGCTCCAAGTTCTATATGACTTCCTATCTTGTCTATTCCTTGGCGGATCAGAGGCAGTACAATGAGTTGTTTGTGGCACCCAATCAAGAGTAGGAACGAAGACTCAAGGCCTATGATAGGTATGCGCAGCTCCAATACCGAAACTTCAAAAGGGAATACTGTAGAGTAAACAATGCCTTCATTGGCCTTATTATCAGAATGATTGTCGGCGACTTCGAGAGGAGGGTCTCCCATAGTGCCAGGGCATTTTTGAAACAGTATGCCTTTCTTTTCATCCAATATCTGAAGTTCACGTACATTTGTGCCCAGGGCTTCACTGAAAGGCCAAATAGGTTGCCTCGATATCCCAACGACCAAATCATCCTTCTGGAGCTTTCTTGGCAACTCCAACACCTACAGGAAATCTTCAGCAGCAAACACATAACGGGGATCTCCTATCCCATGACCCTTGGCCACGGCATGTACTAACTACAAACCTCCCAATGTGTTGGTAACTTTGAGAAAGAGCTGAAGGATTACCACTTCTACCTACACACTGCTCGCCCATGGATGGACCCATATGGTCATGTTAGAAAAGCACTAGGGCCAGGGTATTCCCATCTTCACCACATCAAGGATTTCAAGGCTGACTACCAAGATGATAAAGAGGTATGCACAAGGCACTATATGCGAATGACTGTGCAATTTGTAAGAAGGATGCAACCATTCCCCATACCAGACCAAGTCGAAGAAGACGAGGCCACCATAATGCACCCCAGGTACCCTGTAGTCACCAATCTGCCAATACCAACAATAGACTGGGATGAACAGGAGGTCTATGACCTTGATACCATAACCCAACAAATCCTGGTCCGTAGTAAGGAGTGGATCGATGGGTAGGTAGCTCAATTAAAGTGGCAAGGAATAATTTTGACTTATGAAGGGCTCAAAAGTGAGCCAAGTGCCACAGAGGATGTTGTTGCCACCACTTCAAATGGTGGGACCTCCAACTCTCCTTCGGTCACCAGATCCAAGAAGAGAAAAGGGATAGAAATAGAATAGTCTCCAGACCCCAAGGTCTACGCAAGGAAAGAAACGGGAGGCTCACCTCCCAAAAGGCTCAAACAGGCAGGGAGCACTACGGAACAACCCTCAACCCAAGAGGAGGAAGCAAAGGGTACAAATCAATTGGAACCTCTCTTGGCTATCCCTGCCCCTCTTGTTGCACCACCTACCTCCCTGGCTATGATCCCTGCATCCCCGCTGGTAGTGGACATTTCTACCCATCTTGCCCCTTCGCCTCTGGCCGAGTCTGTAATAATTATTGACTCCTCTTTCACCATAACTACTCCCCCTTCCTCCGCTGCCATGTCACCAATCACATTGCTTCCTTTGGCAACAATAACAACACCTATTCCCACTACCACCATGCCTGAGGCTCTCTCAAGACATATGCAGAATCTTCCCCCTGAGCTCTCCCAGATCCTAATGGATCTGACTCTTCAAGCAGCCCTTGCACAAGTCCTCACTACTGCTCAGCCTTCACAACCACCAACAGGGCCACCAGCTATGGAGGCCACCATGCTAATCTCTAAGGAGTGGGAGGAATGAGAGCGGGAAGCCTCAAAACCTATCGTGGAGGAAGCCGATGAATACCATGAACACCCAAGTACGAACACCGAACCATTGACAGGGTGGCTTATGAGGAGGAGGGAACAAGCTCTTTCGAGAGTGGGGAGGAGGAAGATAGCTTTGGTGCTAAGGTAATCATGCAAACCTTTGACGATGACCTTGAGGAGGAGTTGGCACAATAGCTGAAGGACACTGAGGCAGAAGTGGAAAGGTCACCTCATGACAGAGAAGGGCAGCCACCAGAAAAATAGTAGCAAGAGGATTTAACTAAGGGTGGAACCCAATCTATTGAGAGCCTCGAAGTCAGGCAATTCAAAGAACATGTGCACGAGATTGAGCATACTAAGGAAAAGAAAGAAGAAGAAACAGTAGGAAAACAGGGTCCAATGTAGCAACTATCCACCGGGCCTCCTATCAAATACCTCGTGTTCGACCAAGACTCTAATGAGGAAGAGGGAGATGCTACCAAGGAGAAAGAAAAGTCCCCAGAAGAAAAAGGAACATAAACCTTGGCCTTGACCGAGAGGGGCGAGGGTGGTCACGATTCACCCAAGGGAAAATCTGTTGTGCCCGAGTGGTTAGAGAGGCAGCTTGAAAGAAAAACCCTTGTGCTAAGGGACCTAAGGGCGAGGTTAGAGGCCATCTTGGCTCAAGCCAAAATCATGAAAAAGAAGGAGAAGAAGCCCAAAGTCTGATCCAGGGTAACAACGGATGCTTCTGGGTCTCGAGCAGTGCAAATAGCAATGCCTATGATTGGCTAGGCTGGGGTGAGTTACAACATCTCCACCATCGACTTGGGGACCACCACCAGGGAGTAGAAAGTTGGGTACCTTGAGGAGTCAGTGGCTATGGTGGTGCATTTGATAAAGCAGGATAAGATCTCGAAGGATGAGCTCAAGCCACAGGTTGTGGCCTTAACGAATTACATACAACAATGGTCTTCAGTGGACGACCTGCCTACCACATCCATGGCCGCACCCCAATTGCTATCTAAAGAGCAGATCGATAAGATGGAAAGGAGAAAGAACTTGGAGAAGACCGCAGGGGATTGGTTCCGATGAGTCTTATATGCCAGAAACATGGGAATTAGTCAGGTTGTGCGAATAGCCAACAAGTTCTTAGACCTATTGTAGTCTCTGGAGGGCACAAGGAAGCTCTGCACCGACTTCCCTATGACCTACGACTCCACCTTTCTGAGGATCGAGGCTATCCTTCAGTTGCTAGAAGCCATGTGGGAAAAGGAGCTTGCATTTAAGAAAGACAATCACTGGCTGATGGATGTGTGCGGTGAGACTTTGACAACCAGAGGGAGAGGCTGGAACAAATCATGAGAAAGGTGGATCTGGATATCGAATGGATCAAGGAGATCAGGGTAGAATTTTCCTGGTACCTTAAGCTGACGACGGATTACAACATGCCCATAGTGCAAATGGATCCAGAGAAGATCAAGCCCTACTTCCAGAAGAAGATGGAGGACGGGATGTCTAGTGAAATCATGGTGGAGTTCATGAGTTTTTCCACCTGTGCCTTCGATCAATCAGAGCTATTCAAGGACCAAGACTCAAAATAAGATGAAGATTGGAAAAGGTTGGAGGATAACACAAAAGAATGGAGCTACGAGGTGTTGCGATATGAAATCATCAAAATAGACAAGCTCCAGGCGGTCATCCTCAAGTTCATAGAATACACAGCTTCTAAAAGGTAGGAGGACAGCCCCATCAAGGATGAAGAACTCCTTGAAGAGTAGCTACAGTGAAATAGCAATTGGCTAAAGGACAAAAGTGCTACAGTGCCGTCAGTAGAGGACGAAATAGGGAAAAGACAAAATGTAATTTTAAATTGTGATATATTGGGGGGTAGGTGAAACCCTATTTTGTAATGAATTTTGGCCACACAATGAGAATTTATCTTGGCCATTCATTGAATCTTTTGGGCACTATAAATAGGGCTCTCCTCTTATTTGCAAAACGGAGTTGAGTTGTTGTAAAGAAATGCTGCAGAAATTTATAAAGAAAAGACATTGATTTGTGCATTCTTTGAGTTTCTCACATGTTTCTTGATTCAATCTCCATTGTTAGATGTTTAACTTAGATTCTATTGCTATTCTAGTTAGCTATTTTCTTGCTTTGGTGGATTTTAGGAATGTTGTCCTGTGATAATGAAAATTCCTGCTATGTTGATGACTTCTCAGTCCATACTTTTTGTTGTTTGCTGATGGTAGATAGTTTTGTAAAGTTAACCTGGGCTTGAATTCAAAGCTACTCCAAAACTTTATCTTTTGTTCATACATGCACATGGTGAATGAAAGATAAAACATTTGCTGACCTTTGAAGATAGCACAATTTCCATGATACTGTGAGATCTCTGGTTAAGTGGGATATTGTTTTAAGAAGTTGTCCATTGCAGGAACTCCATCATCACTGTTCACAACTAGTTCCTGATTTAGGAACTTTCCCTCTTCCTTGCCTCCTTTTCTTTTTTTAATGACTGACCTATGCTAAGGTTCATTGCATGTTGTAAAGCCAAATCCAATGACAAAATGGAGTCCAAGACTGTTGTTTGAACCTATAGCCAATGCATAACAACTCTCCCATCCTAAGAACTCCATTCCAAGATCCAACCTCCCATGCTTCGTAATTCTTGCATAAGACCACCTTGTGATTCTAGAAAATCACATCAAACAACTGAGATATTCCAAGCACTGTCAAGACCTGACATTAGAGACCTTGGGATAGTGTTCTGCAATCTGATTGTGGAGGATTGTCTTTCAAGAGAGGTAGGGCACCTACGCACTGCCTGTGTTGAGAAGTGCATAAAAAACACATCAACAGATTAAAGTACTCTTAGAGATTGGCACCCTCTTATGGTCTAAAAACTTGTATTTTTGAGACCCAATAGATTGCAAATAACTCTAAAAATTTAGAAGTCTATGAAACAACGTATATATTCTATGAAACAGTGTATATATTCTTGTAATTGTCAATATTCTTGTACTTGTATATTCTATGAAAAATTCCTTATTTTCTATGAAATAGTGTATATATTCTTGTACTTGTACATTCTATGAAACATTCCTTATTTTCTATGAAACAGTGTATATATTCTTGTACTTGTAAATATTCTTTTACTGTTATGTCTATTAAAGAAAACAGAGTTTGAATAAAAAATGCTTCGCCCTTTTATGTAAGTGAGTATGTGAATTATTGTTTAAGGAAAAATCTTACAGTGTTTACATTTTTAGTTTACTAGTTTCAAATCTTCATTTGCTACATATATAAAATTGTATGTGCTCTTTATCTCTAATGACATAAAATAGTAATGTCATCACAATCAGGATTTTAAATTTTAGCACCATTATTGTCCACACTTTTCATATCCTGTTCACTTTTAAGTACAATCATCAAAAATTTATTTTTATTTCTTGTCCTAGTTAATCTTGATTCCTTTCAGCACAACACAATAGGTTGCATGTTAAATTTCAAACATTTTCTTTACATTTTTTTGTATATATTATTTTCTCAGTGCATCATTATGTAACAACAATTTCACTTCTGAGATATACAGTAAAAGTAAATGAAATCACATGTTTTCTTTTTCAAGGGAAATGTATGGTGAATACCCTATGTCTTTCAAATAAGTGTGCAAGCGAAATAAGACATAACTGATTGAATCTTATTTTCTACTGTACAATTATTTTTTTATGTGCTTTTTACTTTTTCCATGTGGATTACCCTCAGAAAGAGACTTATACTTATCTTTTCTTAAACGAAGCCCTTACATTTCCTATCTACAAAAGGAATTTACTGCTTGACAACATGTTTTTGAACTTCATACAAATTAAGATTGGTGTAAAAGGCCATCCCCGCAAATGTTTTTTGGTCTAGAATTATAATGAAAAACAAAAAAACTTGCTAGGAGAATAAAGCAGGTTTTCAATTATCTAAGTACAACATAATATTACTAAAGCATTTCAAGGCATAGGCCATAAGAATCATCCTTTTTAAACATGGATTGTGTAGACATGCAAAATTAACATTCTGCATTTGATTAGGATTATTCATTAACTAAACTAAATTTCGCATTAGGTCCATTCATCGATTGATCAGATTCACCTTCATTCATTCAGCAGGTAATTTCATTAATCTCCATTTCCTAAGATCATTTATTTAAAATCTAATAAGCATTATCATCAGCCTTTTAATAAATCAAACATCCATTTAAATCAAAATCCAAAATCATATTCCATCATTTTCTGATTTAAATAAATCAATTATCAAAGTCCTAAAAGTCAAACTAACCTAATCATCATTAAATTAACATAATCATCATCTATTTAATCTAACCCTGATTAAATACTAATCTCACCCACTTGCATTCTCCAGATATCTCCACTTGTACAAATAAATCAATTTTATTGATTTATTAAAAAACCCTCATTTTCCCTCAACATGACAAGTCCAAGATTGCATTTATTGTTGTTTTTCTTGTCCCCCTCTCAAAATTTATTGCAAAATTTGAATTCAAATTCTCCCTCTCATGGGAACTCTTCCCAAATCTTGCACAACCATTGACCACTCACCACTTGACAAGTGTCTTCTTCTCATTGGAGGATCTTTAGTCCCACATTCACCCTCTTGGCCAATATTTCATCAAGAAAATCTATAAATTTAGAAGGCCTTCATTCTCATTCATGGGATCCACAATTTTTATGCAAGGTTACTCTCTTGATTTGAGAAATAATATTGTTCTTCATCTCCATTGCACTTCATCATTTTAGCTATTGATCAAGGGTTGGGAAAGGGTCACTAGCACATGTGACACCAATCCACTATGGAATAGGTAAATTGTTGAGTGTTTTCATTATGCTTGTGGTTTTCTTTTATCCTTTGTTGCATTTTGGAGCATTTGCAAGGTATTTCATAGGAGTTTTCTTAAAGGATTTGTAGGTACTAACCCTTGTTTGAGATTAGTGTTTGCAGATTTCAAAAGCACACTCACATTTGGCGCTAGAGGGAGGGCACAAACTCAAATATAGACTTTTAATATGTTTTTAAGCATATATTGTTCAAATATAACTATTGACGTATATTTTCAGCTGCTTTATTCCTCTTTTAAGCATACATTGTTCACTTACTTCAAATCTATGCTTTCATTGTTCAAATGTATTAGAATGGATCCCTCCATATTTGGTATATATTGTTCAAATTTCCTGATCTATATTATCCACATGTAACTTTTTGAATTGCCTCCAGACCATCTGCTTTTTTTAGTCCATTATAATGAACCACAGTAAAAGAATGTTACAAAATACTTTTACTGTCGCTGCCTCCTGGTAAATCTCCTGTAACTTTTTGAATTGCCTCCTGGTAAATCTTTGTCTCTGTCGCTTTCCCTTTCTCTATCGTTGCTTGGAGGAAGCATAAAATATTTTAGAAGAGTAGGTGCGGCCACCTGTTTCCTCAAATCAAGGTGAAATATTGCTAACATTTCTCTATCTCTATCCTTATTTGGTGATCTATATCCAGTCCGCGGGTTCACTGTATTGTGCTGTTGGTACGCAATCAACATCCTTAATAATCTATATTTAAACTCTTAATTAATTCATGAGCTATGATCAGACTCTTTCTAGGCGAGTTCATTATGCTTTTTCGCATTTAAACTGATTGCTATATGTTTTTATTTCTCTGCGGGGTTAGATGAACAAGGATGCAAATCTGTTCAGGAATGCATTGTTCATTTACTAGCTATCACTCTGCTGCAGGGCATTGAATAAAATCTTGAATACGGCCTTACACCTATCAGTTGTATTTAGATTTATACGATTTACACCTACCAAATATGTTTGCCTAAAAACTTTTATTCACCTGCGAATTGCATTGGATTTGAAGTTTGCTTTTAAAAGAGAATTTGGGCGCATTTTTCTGTCATTTAAATTATGATTGAAATTTTCTAGAGCTTCCATTTTGTGGTAGGCAGAGCGATAGCTTGGAAATGTTCTAGGAATTCAGCTTTACACCTACCATTAGCATTTACTTGAAAGGTCTTGCAATTATAATGGTAGACGTAGTTTTTGTTGGGCACGTATTCTTTTCTATTATACTACGCACAAACTCCACAATGCTGGTTGTCACCTCTTACCAAAGCTTGTTATTGTGGATTAGTACATTTGGGATTTGTCATAAATGGCTACGAGTCAATATGCGTTGGTTCTTTAATTTGCTAAAGCTGTACATTCAAGTTGATTTCTGACTTTATTTTGAACACACAGTCATTATAAGAACTAAAGGTATGAATTTCCAAATATGACAAGTATAGATTCCAAGCAGATATATTGGGGAAAAGTCTTTAGAGCTTAAAATACAGACATTTTGATCTAAGCTGGCATACTCCTCAAAAGATCATGCAATCAACCTCTTTTTACACAAGGATACGCCATCAACAAAACACATTGACTTGAAAGTTTTTAATAATTGCAGCTTCAACCTTATATCTACTAATAGACCAGTGCCATCACTTTTGCGCCCTCACACCTGACAGAAAGAGGGGTATTTTTAAGGTACAATCCGGTCTTAAATATTTCAATATTGCAGGATTGTTGGATGTGTTCCATACCGAAGTGCTTAAATTTAGAGATACGTATGACTCAATCTTATTTCTTTTTGCGTTGTGCTAACCTTAGTCGTGTTGTAGGTACAAAGATATTAATTTCTTTTGGCACGGTCCATCGTGGATTTTTTTTGAAATAACAAAAGGAGCCTAAAATGGTTCATTGTTTTTGGTGTCTTTTGGATTGGATAATAAGGAATATCTAGGATGCATCTTATACCTAACTTTTTCAGACTTAATCATTGGACTGCTAGGTTCTTTATTGTGGCCTTTGGTTTGGTTTTTAATTTTGAATAATACAATTTCATACAAAGGATAGAAGGCCATTAAAAGAAGCTTTGAATGAAATTTATGTGTCTTTATATTGAGATGTTGCTGCCTTTAAGAGATTGATTCTTTATTCATATCACCTCACTACCTAGGAATATTAGATGTTCTTTAAATTTTATTCTAAGTTTGACAAGAGTGGATTATTGGAAAGGGAGAATTTTTTCCTTTTGATTATCTTGTTTGACTAATAATTGCTTTAAAATATTTTGGAATCAAGATCTTTATTAAATGATTTATTACTTGAAAGCGTTTGTACTCAAAATGCTTAAGAGGAAAATTTAATTGAATAAACTCAATGTTCATATAATTGTCTTTTTTTAATAGGTACAAAGCTGAAGATCAACAAAGGTACAAGGAAAGCAAAAAGTCAACAAGAAGGAGGCTAGCAAAGGAAAACGAAAGGAGGATTTTTTTTTTTTGAAAACTCAAATTATTTTTAAATGCTTTAAGTGTTTGTTCAACACTTTTCCACGAAATTGTTTGTCTTTTTGTCCTAGGACACTAATTTTAGGTTGGGTCTAAAAAGAACAATTTGATTTTTTCCATTCGCAAGAGGTTAAAATTTCAAGCTTAGACACTTACTAGATTTCATTTTGGGCTAAAAATTGGACAAGCAATCTTCATATTTCATTTGGTGCTTAAAACGAACTCACAATTTCTTTGAAGGATATAAAATGAACAAGTGCTTGAATTGTGTGATTTTTTCTTTGGTGAATTTTGAGTGCGTATCCTCTCCCCTTGCGCTTCGTGCAATCTAGGGTGCAAGAGAAACAGTCCAAATGCATTTTATTGCTTTGAAACACTTTGATTTGGGCTTAAAATTGAACAAATATCTTGTGCGAGTGTGAGTAGGAGCATTTTCATGTATATTCTCTGTATTTGTGCTATCAAAGATTGATTGAGTTACGGATTATGTCTTTGCTTGCTTTTGTTTATCTAAGAGGGCCTGCCTTGGGGAAAAAAGTACTCACCCAAGGGAATGACTCAACCGATAACACTCTAAAGCCAAGGGTATTTCCATCCAGGATATAAATGTGGGTATTGGTTAAATTCCATTATCACGCGGTTGGCTCCGACAAGATGGATCCGAAAGGGGACTCTTGCAAAATGGGTCAATCTCCATGAACAGAAAGTCCTTACTAGAACCCATGTGCTAGAATTTTCCAAAATCCTTAATCTATTTGTTGGTGCAAGAACAGTCGTTCTGAAGCCACCCCACACTTTTACGGTCTTCTAGTAGAGATGGAAAACACGCCATGGGAGTTTCATTGGTGTTGATGCTTGGCTGCCCCGATTGACGATAATGAGCCATGGAGGGGAGCCAGTGGGGTCAAGCATCTAACCATCCACTAGAGATAAGCGTAGCTGGACTTGACCAAGTGGGAATCCAACAAATATTGTCTTACACATCCATAGGGCTTGTGCTTGTTCTTCATTTAAAAACATAGTGTTGTATTCGAAAACATTTTGCAAACAAACATTCAACATGATTTTGAAAATTTCAAACCCTTTTGAAGACAAATATCATTGACTCAATCCATATGCTATTGCTTTCCCTTGGGATTCGCATCCTTAGAGGTTCCTAAGCATTGGATTATACCTCAATTTGTCTTCTTGAGTAAACAATAGGAAAACCCTTGCCTTAAGTTCATTGAATTTCCACATAAAATATCTTGTGGGGTTTAAAGAAATTAAGACATTGGACATCTTAGTTTGAAAACCTTAATCAAAGAGAGTGTTTTTGGTAAAATAAAGACATTAAGCAAAGCTAAACAAAAGTGAACTTTCATGTGTGTTGAAGACTCCAAAATCCCAAAAGCACAAATCATTGATTGGAAATCCAAAATGTTGAAATCATTTCTTGGTTACAAAGGTCTTTAGGAAGCATATGCATGCTCTTCAATACTTAGGTCTAGGAAAACACAAAGTGTCTTTTTAGGTTCACCTAAGGATCAAAACAAATCAAACCTCTTTCATCCATCTTTCAAAACATCAAATCCATCTCACAAATCATCTTTTGAAAAATCTTGAAATCATCCTTGATACTAGGCTTTGTGACAAAAAAATCAAAATCATCCAAAAACATTGTGACCAAGTCCTTGAAAACATTTATCAAAACACCTTTGGCTAGGCATGTGTAGATGCATTATTTTTCATATACTTAGTCAAAGTTATAAAAAATCATCTTGTCTAGCTTAGTGTATGTAGATGAATCCTTCTCCATATACTTAGTGAAACAATCATCTTATTTGGGTAGGTGTGGGTAGATGCATCCTTCTCCTCACACATATCCAAATCATCATCCTTTGAACACAAGTATCTTTTAGATCATTATCAAACATCTTAGGGTCTTTTTGTTCAAAATCAAAATCAAATCCAAATGGAGATCAAGGACAAAATCTCAAAATCCAAAAATCAAACCAATCAAAAATCCAAAGCCTAGTATTTCATTCAAGATCTATCAAAAGCCAAAAACATCCATAACATCCCTAAAAATCATCATCACTTTTGATCCTAAAAGGCATCCTAAAAACTTTCACTTTGGGACATAAAATAGAGATTAATCCAAAGAATCAAGAGATTCATCTCCCATATTCTCGAAGATTGATCCCGATTTTATGGTTCTAACTAGATCTCAATACAAGAAGAGTATGGAAGCCAACAAAGAAACACCCGCTTCAAGTGATCTTAGCCAAACCACTCCTGAAATGATTCCCATTGGGGATGGAAATCTCACAATTAGCCTTCCAACATCATCACAAAACCCACAAGAGGAAACCCAAGGGGAGGATCTTACCTTTGGAATGTCTCACAAAGAAATAGCTGAAATGCTCCAAAATTTGGACAACCATAGAATCATCAACATCATGATAAGACTTAACCCTCCGTTGTACATGCTTGAACTAGCAAAAAAAGGGGCCAAGTTGCCTTTGGATTTTGATGTGAGCACTATAGTAGAGACATATTTTCCACCAATCTCATCCACCATTCCCATTTCATCTACACCCCCATCTCAAAACGTCACGAAAAATATCCCACAAATCACAACATCATTTGCTCCAACTCAACCCAATGTTAACAAGGGAAACACATTCCTCAATGCACTTCAATCACATCCCCTTGTGAATAACCAATACTTGGATGCAAACACCACAGTGGAACAAAACATCCTCCATAATCCATTACACCAAAATGTTCCTCTCACTTTACATTATGACCCATCATCAACATCTTTTCACGAAGCACCACAAACACCTCTTCTCACAAATTCACAAGAGGAGGGAGACATGTTCGAAGTAGGGGGAATTTTCAACACCACAACACTCTCGCAAGGATTCACCCACTTTACATTTCCACCTCTCCCACCATCACCATTGTCATCAACACCACTCCTTGGTTTAGGGCTTCCCCCTCTACCGAGTATCAATCAAAACAACATCCCAACCATCAATCAAAACATTTTTCCAAATGCTCAAAACTTATTGTTGACATCACAAAAATAAATGACAAACACACAAGCAATGGTAACATCATCAAACACCCCCACAACATTGCAAATCATGGTCTCTCAAGGGCCAATCACATCAACGATGCCACTTACCACATCAACAACACCATCCACCAACCAAATAATCAACACAAAATCATCATCTACCACCATTCCAAATCCACCACCACCTCCACCACCACCAACATTCACCATATCAAACCAATTCGATGCAACATTACAAGCCACTTTTCAAAGAGGATACAAACAAGTGTAGAAACAAAAAGTTGTGCAACAAGCTGCTCAAGCTGCACAAGCTGTCAAAGCTGCACAAGCCACATTACAAGCACAACAAGCACAACTAGCCAAAGCTTTATTACAATAGCAACAACAACAAGCCACACAAGCATTACAAGCACAAAGGGTTGCTCAAGCACAACTTTTATTACAACAACAAGCAGTGCAAGCATAAGCTCAAGCACAAGCTCAAGCACAAATTCTTGCACAAGCAGTGCAAATGCAAGCATATCAGCAAGCACTAAAGCAATACCAAGAGCAACAAGAAGTAGCAGAATTGGCAGCCCAACAACAAGCAGAACAACAAGCGTTGTTAGAACAACAACAAGTGCAGCAACAAGCACAACAACAAGCATTGTTGGAACAAGAGCAAGCACAACAACAAGCACAAATCCTAGGACAACAACAACAAGAGCAACAACAAGCATTGTTCATCCAAAAGCAAGTAGAAGCCTAATTCACCCGCCACAACATACCGATACCATTGAACAATGCACCAACCAACCCATCCATCCAAACCATGATTGCAACACCTCAAAACACATTCATCCCACACCCTAATCCCCAGAATGATGTGATGACACAACTCAGGTTTCTCTCGCAACAAGTGTTGGACCTTCAATCGGGGCGGACAACCAAAACGCAAAGCAACTTGTGTCCCTATCCATTCGATAGGAGCCTAGACATGAAGCCATTCCCTAAGGGACTTGAAATCCCCAAATTTGATAAGTATCGAGGGATGGGAAACCCTGAAGATCACATCAGGGAATTCTAGGTTCATTATATGGAGGTTGCATATGACGATACTTATCTTATGCGACTATTCCCTAGGAGCTTAGTAGGCAATGCTATAGAATGGTTCTCTCACTTACCTTTAGGCATTAGGACATTCAAAGAAATTAGAGACGCATTCATTAAGAATTATGCATGTAACATTACAATGGATGTTAGTCTTGAAGAACTATACGCTCTGAAACAAGGAAAGAATGAATCTTTCACTTCATTCCTTCAACGATGGTGATACAAGGCCAATCAGAGCAAATGGACCATGCCAGAAGAACAAGTCTGCACAATCATAGCCAACCTTGAAAGTCTCCTATCATTCCATCTCAAAGTTCAGGGTATCACTACATATGATCAACTAATCTCCAAGGCACTTAGCATCGAAAGAGCCCTTGCGACCCAACCCATCGAATCAATGTCATATCACGAACCGAAAAACAACCTCCCATCCTCAAATTACAATGACAAACCTCATATGTGGGCAAGAAACAAGAAAATTACTAATGATGGTGTCGTAGACGCCAAGGTGGTCATTAGTGGTCCACTTCAAAACACACCTACACAACAAATCCAAACACCACATCAAAACATTCATCATACAACGCATCAATCCAACAATAATCCCACCATCAATAACCTCAATGACCAAAGAGGACCACCTCAATGCAAGACTTATCCCAATTGAAAATACACTACTTTGGGAGAACCACTTGAGGACATCATGAAAAAGCTAATCAACGAAAAACTCATCCAAGCTCCTACATTTGAGAATTATCAAGAACCTGATGTCAAACCTCCTTGGTACAATGAAAATCAACTATGTGAGTTCCACAAAATCAAAGGCCACACCACAAACAATTGTATGAGACTCAAGAACATCATCCAAGATCTCATCGAAAAAAGAATCATAAATGTGGAAACACCTACTGGGAATCAGGATCTTAAAATCTACACGAATCCGATGTTGAATCATGGCAACAAAGGGAATAGCAAGGATAAAGGAAAAGGAAGTGTAAATCATGTATACAAAATAGTCGTTGCATTCCTAAATGAAGACTGCATGGTCATCACTATCAATGGTGCCCATGTCGAAGATTGTGGAGTCACCACAAGAGGCAGAAAAGTCACCATTGCAGGAGCATCCCAACCAAATAGAGTCCCTACATCAAGAGCCATTTTGTATAGCTACAATGTTGTAGACCAACTCAAAAGAATGCCAGCACACATCTCCATCATGGAGTTGTTAAAAATCTCATCAGTGCATAAAAAGATCCTTGAGGAAGCATTAGCCTCATCCACTGTCCCCGCAGACCTCGATGTAGAACAATTCCAAGCTATGGTCGGAAACATCATAACACCTAATCTCCTTACGTTTTCTGACCAAGATTTTCCTACCCAACCATCTCACAATTGTGCACTTCACTTGGAGGTCATTGTAAACAAGAGCAAAATCAAAAGGGTCCTGGTGGATGGGGGTGCAGGTTTGAACATCTTCTCTCTCAGCCTAATCAAACAATTGAAAATATCAAAGGATACCATTGACAAAGGTAAAGGCATCACAATCAAAGCATATGATGACCAAGAAAGAGTGTCTCAAGGAACAATTAAACTCCCTATTCAATTAGGGCCAACGCTTATGAAAACCACATGTCAGGTCCTGGACCTCGAATTGCCATACAATATCCTCTTGGGATGCCCATGGATTCATGCAATGAAAGTCATAGCATCAACCTTCCACCAATGTGTAAAATTCACACATAATGGATAGGAGGTTACCGTCCATGGGGATCCTAAGCTATTTTCATACTGCAAGAACCTTGAAGCCAAATATTACAAAATCCCCCAAGTGCCAAAGAATGATGAGGGCCCATCCACATCATACATCGACCTCGCCACCCTCACGTCCACTTTTTCGACAGAGACACCTCCCACTCCTGCCATTCCCACCATCTCCGACATCAAGCTCATCATCCAAGAGGATGGTTGTGGAAGCTATAGGCTCCCTAATAATTCTTTTGTGATAGGAAAGTTACCGCAATCTCCTAGATCACAGGGATGCCTGCGAGAAAATCAAGCTTCTACATCGCAAACAAATCCTGAGGATTATCCTGAATTCACAAGCTGGGGAGACCTTGGTCAAGAGGTTATTGAGACAGATCCATCCCACATGCTGTATCGAGATTAAAGACTGAAACTTAAATTACCAATGGATGAGACAAGCAAAGGCTTACACATGATGCTTGCAATGGACTATGACCGAAACCAGAGATTGGGACAAAATGACAATGGCCTCATAATACCTATCATGCCAGAGACGCGACCCATAACTAATCTTGGTCTTGGATGTACCCCTCCGAGAATAACCATACGTGGCCAAAGTCCTCTGGTTAGAGCCACTAATATTTCTCCTCAGTCAGTCCTAGTACAAGTGCACTCCCCAATACCTATAGGGATAGACATGCATAACTTTATCACTGAGCCCTATATTAGTAGCGATGATGAAGATGTCATATCCAATCTCCCTAGGTTATTCAAAGATACCACTCTATGTATGATTAGTACCTTATCTTTTGAATCCGATCATCAAAATCATGAGATCCACTTAGTCTATCCCAAATTGATCGACTATGACCAACGAGGACCACCAGTTCTCGATATATTCAAAAATGATGAGGCGCTCTCAGAATTCGTGGGGTTGAGGGATAACATTCCAGATGGAGATCACAAGGTAGGATTCATAATGGAGTTGGACACACATGCCTATTATGGGGAAATGATTGAATCCTTTAGTCGCAAAAGTGAAAAACTAAAAATCATATCCAAGTCCTTGAGTGAACACCACACCATGGCACTCTCTGACAAGAAAATAGTAAAAAGAAAGGATGTATCCAATGGTGAAAATCTCTTTGAGGCGCCCAAGGATGAAGAATTCAATCTTCCCCTAAGAGCTATTCATCAAGAGAAGTCGGCAGTCTTGGCCGAAAAGTGCAATCCTATCAACCTAGGAACAGAGGAGACCCTGCATATCACATTCTATGTGGAATCACTATTATCAGAAGAGCAAGAACTCCTAACAGAATTCCTAAAGGAAAGACAAATAAACTTTGCATGGAGTTATGCTGATATGCCAGGACTTGATCCAAATATTGTGGTCCACCACCTAGTAGTGTATCCAGATGCAAAACCTATTAGACAAAAGCTCCAAAAATTGCATCCTCAAATTGCATTATTAGTGAAAATGGAGCTCAAAAAGTTGTTAGATGCAAGATTTATCCGACCAATTGATTATGCAAAATGGGTGTCAAATTTGGTACCCGTGTCAAAACCTAACGGAGCCATCAAAATCTATACGGACTTTAGAGATTTGAACAAGGCATGTCCCAAGGATGATTTCCTGCTTCCCAACATCGACATGATAGTAGGCATGACAACAGGGCATGAGATGCTATCGTTAATGGACGGATTTTCAAGATATAACCAGATTATATAGCAAAAGAAGACCAACACAAGATGGCTTTGACTTGTCCGTGGGGGACCTACTGCTGGAACATGATGCCATTCGACCTAAAGAATGCAGGAGCAACATATCAAAGGGCCATGACATTGATATTTCATGAAATTATTCACAAAATAGTCAAAGACTATGTGGATGACATCTTAGCTAAATCAATAAAAAGACAAGATCATATAGCAACCCTAAGTGCTATCTTTGACATACTAGAGGAATACAAGGTCAGACTAAATCCCAAGAAGTGCATCTTTGGCGTACAATAAGGAAAATTGCTAGGATACATAGTCTCCATGAGGGGTATCGAGGTGGATCCTGCAAAAGTCAAAGCAATCCTCAGGATGGAAGCACCAAGGAATTTAAAACAACTGAGAGGTCTCCAAGGAAGGCTCCAATCCATTAGAAGGTTCATAGCACAACTGGAAGACAAGCAGAATCCGTATTCACACCTACTCCACAAGGGGGTAGTATACAAATGGGATACCAAGTGCGAAGAGGCATTCAACAAAATAAAGGAATATCTACTGACACCGCCAGTCTTAATGCCACCTATCCCAAAGAAGCCATTGATCCTATATGTGTCAGCAACAACAGCAGCCCTTGGAGCTCTTCTAGCCCAACATGATGAAAACAGAATAGAGAGGGCTATCTACTATATTAGCAGGACAATGGTCGGTCACGATCTAAATTACTCATTCATCGAGAAAGCTTGCCTCGCAGTAGTGTTTGCATCCCAAAGATTCAGACACTACATGTTGGCACACAAGATAAAGCTCATTGTGAAAATTGATCCCCTCAAGTATCTCTTATCCAAGGCAATGCTCACGGGCAGAATGGAAAAATGGGTGATGATACTGTCAGAGTATGACATCGAGTATGTGGAAAGAAAAGCCATTAAAGGTCAAGTTATTGCAGATCAACTAGCAAAAGCACCCATATATTCTGAGAATCCTCTTGTATCTGAATTTCCAGATGAATCCAACTTTAACCTCAATGTAGCTGATCATTGGAAATTACACTTGGACGGCTCATACACACAACACAGATCAGGAGCTGGTATCTTCTTCATCACCCCCCAAGGGGACTACATACCACGGTCATACAAACTAGTATTCCCTTGCACAAAAAACATAGTGGAATACGAGGCTTTGACTATAGGTCTCAGGATAGCAGTACAATGGAATATCATAGCCCTCAAAGTCTATGGAGACTCTCAGTTGATCATAAATCAAGTCAATGATGAATATCAGACTAAGGATGACAAGCTAACTCCATACAAGAAATTGGTGGAGACTCTCAAGGAATCCTTCATTGACATAACATTTGAGCAGATTCCAAGAACCAACAACAAAGCTACTGATGCCATGGCTACAATTGGGTCTCTAGTAGACATCCCTCACAACGTGCCGAAATATGAATTTTTGATCGAGCAGCTTCTCGTTCCCACATTCGAGGTACCAGAATCAGAATATGTGTGTGAAATCGTTGGTCCTGGCGATCCTTGGTATCATGACATCTATACTTATCTTCGAATAGGAGTCATACCCGCTAACCTATCATCGAGCCTAAAATGAACCTTTATTAAAAAGGCATCTAGATTTGTCATTCTAGGTGATACCTTATACCGTAGAAGCATAGAAGGTACCTTACTACACTGTCTAAATGTTGAGGAGGCATTAATTGCTCTAACTAAGGTTCATAACAGTATTTGTGGCTCACACTCGAGTGGGATGACCATTTCCAAGAAACTACTGAGGCTGGGGTATTACTGGCCCACGATGGAAAGAGAAGTGCATGATCATGCTAAAAGGTGTTTACAATGTCAGTAGCATGGGGATCTCATCCATGCTCCAGCTCAAGAGCTCCATTCGATTGTCACACCATGACCTTTCTCACAATGGGGACTTGACCTCATTGGAAAAATCACACCCACCTCATCCAATGGCCACAAATTTATCATAACTGCAACTAAGTACTTCACAAAGTTGGTGGAAGCCATACCCATGACCTATATCACTAGAAAGTAGATCTCAAAATTCATCCTGAACTATCTCATCTGTCATTACGGTGTCCCACAAGCCATTATTTCAGATAATGGCACACCATTCAAGAACCAGGAGGTTCGCGACTTGTGTGAGAAATTCAAAATCTAGCATTGCTTCTCCACCCTATACTATCCCCAAGGTAATGGCCAAGTAGAAGCCACGAACAAAACCATCCTCAAAATCCTCAAGAAAACAGTCAATGACGCAGGTCGTGACTGGCACTTGCAGCTTAATCCCACCCTTTGGGCTTATCGAACCAGCATCCACACACCCACTGGTGCCACCCCATTCTCCTTGGTCTACGGATTAGAGGCTATACTCCTAATTGAGATCGAGCTCCCATCCCTCAGAATATCACTACAAAATCTCATCATTGATGAAGAATATTGGGTTTCAAGACTAAACGAGCTGGAGTTACTGGATGAGAGACGCATAAATGCTTTGAATCATGTGCAAGTCTATCAAAATAGGCTCAAACGAAGCTACAACAAGAAGATCAGAAGCAGGACTTTCCAAGTTAGATAATTGGTCTTAAAAGAAAATCAAAAGAATGTCCCAAATCCCAACAGCAAAGGAAAGTTCAAACCCAATTGGTTAGGGCCTTTCATCATCACAACAAGCTATAAATCAGGGGCATATCAACTATCAATACCTGAAGGGGAACCTCTGCAAGAGCCCATGAATAGCTCCCATCTCAAAAAGTTTTATGCCTAATTCTTTCAAGGTATAAAACCGAAAAATCCAAAAAATTAGAAAATGTCCTAAAAAAATGGTTACTTCGGCGAAAACCTGGCAAACAGCTGTCTTGGTAACAACACAAAAATCAAAAAAGCAAAAAATCCAAAAAAATCAGAAAAAGGATAAAAAAAAAATAATAAAGAGAAAAAATCATCCTCTAGTGAAAACCACTTTGGTGGCACTTTAGGCAGGTACCTCGGCGAAAACCTGGCAAATAGGCGCCTTGTGTAAATAAGCACTTTGCATCCACCAGGATCTTTACGGTTTGTTCCTCATCATCCCTCCATTTTACTTCCATCATCCATCACATCCAAGGCTCCATCCATCACACATCCACTCACATCCGCACCATAGCTTGGTCATGTGTTCGTATCATGATCACTCCTAGTACTACTCGGCCCATTCTCAAGGTCAGTTTGTCCTGCCTTTATCAGAGTAGTCTATTGCATCATGCTGGGGGAATGTTCCCATCGGATCGGATTCATGTATGGTCTTAAAGTTCTCAAAACATCAGAAAATCCAAAAACATCATAAAATCAGAAAATCCAAAAACATCAAAAAATCCAAAAATCCAAAAACATTCAAAACATATCAAAATCCAAAAATAGGTCAAAAAGTCATTCAAAAAAAAAGCCAAAAACAAGGTCATCTTGCCGAACTACGTCGTCTCTGAGCTTGAAAATAGGCAAGGTTGATCTTTGATCATCCCTCGAGACATTTAGGTCAGTCCTATAGGAGTCCGTCATAATAAACTGACATCGCATCATGTATATGTTCATATGTAAATTGGTCAAGTCGTTAGTCGAACTACGTGGTCTCTGCATGTATAACGTAGGCAAGGCTCATCTGTTGATCAGCCCCCAAGGCCCCTAGGATAGGTCTTTAGGTTAGTCTCTTGGTCAAAATCTCATAAAATCCCAAAAACATTGAAAAATCAAAAATCAAAACATTTGAAAACCTCAAAAAATACCAAAAATGGCCTCAAAACATTGCAAAACGTCAAAAACATCCAAATATTTGAAAAAATCCATCCGCCTCATCTCGCTTGCACCCGCAATAAACACCATTCATAATAAACTAATCATCATCCTCAACCTTTGGTGAAACAGTTAGAAACAAGTCTAGCAGGTTAAAAGCAAAACTCAAAAGCGTCAAGTCTCAAGTCTAAGTCATTATGTAAACAAGTTGGTCAAGTCTTTGTGTTGATAGTCCATCATCCAAACAGTCCCATATCAATCATCTAATAACATCATGTCCTAGGATGAATCCTTCCTACAAGGGGCATTATTTATCAAAAAGAACATTTTGGATAAACGAAATGACGTGCCGTCATCCACTAGCATGTCCTAGGATGTATCCTTCCTACAATGGGCATTATCTTTTGGCAATAATTTTCGGTTCTTATCCTTAAAAAAAAACATTCCCTTTTGGTTAGCAGTAGTGAAGAACATCAACTTTTTTGTATGCTTTATCTTTTTCTTTTGACTTATCTTCTTGCGCTTAGTCCAAGGACCTCTCGATGATATCTGAACGAAGGATTTAGAGAGATAGGAATGGGGCAACGATCATTATTATTTTTTCTGCTGTTCTTGTTGGGAATTCTTGTAAAATAACTTGGTGAATACTTTCTTTGTTAGATATGTATAGAGGATGTTTTGGATGCCTTGTTGACTATTGCATTGATTGGTTATACCTCTCTGTGTTTTGGTCTGAGATGTTTGAAACTTCTAAAGTGCATCCTAGCAAGGTTTTTGTATGTCAAGTGTGAACAAGAATACTCCTATCTATTTGTCGAGTCAAAGTCCATCACACTAAGTACAACGCCATCCTGGTCCTTTATACCTTGATGCATCGTACTTAGGTGTGTTTTCAAACATAAAGCAAGTGACCCTTTGAAAACACCAATCCTTGATAAGAAAATCATCCATCTATCATCATCATTTCTCATCATCATTTCTCATCGTCATTTCTCATCATCTCTCATAATGTTGGCTTGTTGGATCCTCTTGTCATCATCTAATTTCTTCATTTTCCGCACTAACATCACAACATGAATAGTTAATCATCATCACCAATTCATCCATCATGCATCCATCATGCATCCATCATGCATTCATATCATCATCATAAAATAGATCTGTTAGTCTAAGCATCTCATAAATCATCCATAGCATATCACATCATCAATCTCATCCATCTCATATCATATCATCATTTAAGTTGTTTAGGATACTATGGATTTTTTATTCTAAGCATCTTAAAATTATCTCATTTGCATCATCATCCATAACCATCCATTTTGAACCTCTTTATCTCGAGATCGACCCTCAAATTGAGTCTTTTTGCTCGATCTCTCGAGGGGGCAATGTACCAGTGTACTTCTTTTCGCTGGGGCATCCAAAAAATCAGAATTTTTTTGAATTTTGATCACGACAAGTTATTCTTTGAACCAACACAACATGTACATTGCTTCAAAGAGGGGCAAAATGTAGACATGCAAAATTAACATTCTACATTTGATCAGGATTATTCATTAACTAAACTAAATTTCGCATTAGGTCCATTCATTGATTGATCAGATTCACCTTCGTTCATTTAGCAGGTAATTTTATTAATCTCCATTTCCTAAGATCATTTATTTAAAATCTAATAAACATTATCATCAGCGTTTTAATAAATCAAACATCCATTTAAATCAAAATCCAAAATCATATTCCATCATTTTTTGATTTAAATAAATCAATTATCAAAGTCCTAAAAGTCAAACTAACCTAATCATCATTAAATTAACATAATCATCATCTATTTAATCTAACCCTGATAAAATACTAATCTCACCCACTTGCATTCTCTAGATATCTCCACTTGCACAAATAAATCAATTTTATTGATTTATTAAAAAACCCTCATTTTCCCTCAACATGACAAGTCCAACATTGCATTTATTGCTGTTTTTCTTGTCCCCCTCTCAAAATTTATTGCAAAATCTGAATTCAAATTCTCCCTCTCATGGGCACTCTTCCCAAATCTTGCTCAACCATTGACCACTCACCACTTGACAAGTGTCTTCTTCTCATTGGAGGATCTTTAGTCCCACATTCACCCTCTTGGCCAATATTTCATCAAGAAAATCTATAAAAGAAGGCCTTCATTCTCATTCATGGGATCCACAATTTTTATGCAAGGTTACTCTCTTGGTTTGAGAAATAATCTTGTTCTTCATCTCCATTGCACTTCATCATTTTATCTATTGATCAAGAGTTGGGAAAGGGTCACTAGCACATGTGACACCAATCCACTATGGAATAGGTGACTTGTTATTGCTTTCCTAATGCTTTAGTTTTTATTTTGTCATGTATTGCATTTGGAAACATCTACAAGGTATTTCATAGGAGTTTATTTTGATAGATTTGTGAAGTACTAACCCATGTTTGAGATGTTAGTATTTGCAGATTTAAAAAGATGCTCATAAATTGCAAATAATTCTAAAAATTTAGAAGTTTTGTTCATTAACATTATTGTCTGCTACAATGCCATCTAGTGTATTATTTTCAATGTTCATATGTCCTTTCAAATATTTAATATTATCATCATCCTCATCTTGACCTACATCATCTTCATCATCATTGAAACTTGACTGTAGACCATCTATATTGTTACCATATGTATTTGGATCATCATTTTCTATACCATCCATATTGTTGTCTTCCATAACATCATCTAACTCTGGATTGTTGTCTTCTTGTGCCAGAACATAACCATCTTCAACATCATCATGGATGTCACTTTCTTTGATGTTCTCTAATTTGTCTCTCATTTTGTTGGCCATCATTTTTTTGCTCAGTATCCACTAATGCATCATCAAATGCATGAGGTGATCCCATAATAGTGGTTTACAATTTTTGGCCAAACTGGACACTGAAATTATTATTTTTAACTAAATCTTCACATTCGGGCACCTATAGCGCTAAACCGTGAGGAATTTGAAGATGGTGCGAAACTAGAGTCTCATGAAATTTTGTTTGTAGATTCTAAAAATATTTTTCAAAATTTTTGGAATCAAATTGCACTTCTTTTCCCATCTCCCACGAAAATTGATTTTTTCAGAAAAAACATTTTTTAAAAGTGGCCTTACCATATAATGCATAACTTTTTCCATGAAGGATAAAATTCTAATTCTTTCAAATTTAGATTTGTAACTTTGATATCTAGTGCTTCCACTTGGTTAGATTTTTTTATTGAATATTTTTTCCTTAATCAAGTTTCAAAGTCAAACTAATTACAATTCAGACACAGCGGACTGTATAACGCGTAACATTTTTTGTATATGTCAAAATTTTATTTTATTTTTGTTGGATCAAGTACTTCAATATCTGGTGCACTCATATTTTTCAAAAAAAAAAAATGATAATCTTCTATTTTTCCACATGTGAAGAACAAATAAATTTATTTTCGATGAAAAACCTATGTTTAATAAAACTTAAAAAAAAAATACATAACAAAACCAAAACATATTACAATTATATTCATTGGATAGTTTTTTTGAGGAATACCATAATTATTTGAAATAAATTTTAAATGAATTCATTTGATCCCCCAAAAGCTAAATCAAAAGTGATTTTTTATCAGCATTTTGATAGGTGTAAAGGAGACATATTTATAGGTATGGTTTAAAACTAGCGAGGTTCTATCCAAGGGGGTTTGATCTAAGGTGATTTTATCAAACCCTCTTCATTTGGAATCCTTAAAATGGAACTTTTTAAGGCTTAAATCATTATATTTTCTAAAAATATGTGATTTCAGCTAAAATCAATTCCTCTAAGGAATTGTAAACCACTATTATGATAGCACCCCATGCCTTAATCTTGGATCATAATGTATGAAAAATATCCATTTCGGGTCCAAAATATCTTCATAGAAAAATACATGCACATGAACGACATACATATATTAGACATATGCTATAACAATTTTATTGATTCATAAACACATGTATATATTTTCAATAAGCAATGAATTAATAGATTAATGATCACTACCACTTCTTGTTTGAGTTAAAGAAATACTTACTCACAATGAATTGGTAGAACATAAGGCTCCTTATCCTCCGGTAGGAACAATGAGGAATCTATAGAAAATAATCCACTATGGGTATCATGTCTTCGTGTCCTCTCAAATACTTCATACCATCTAGACTTAAAAATACAACATTTAAAAGAGTGGTAATCCAACTCAATAATTTATTGTATTTTCCCAACATATTGTAGATTCCCTTCAATTATATTCTTATCTTTTGAGCTTGATTGACTAGATTTCTCAAAGTCAACCATGATTCCACAATCAAAGAATCGTATCTTTACACTTACACTTTCTACATGATAATGTTGACCATATTGCCACATTGTTGGATATTTCCTCCCCTATGAAAGACTATTTATTTTAGTGAAAACAAATATAATGAAAAATATAAAAAATAGTTAATACTATCAAAACTGTTAGGAAACAACATTTTGTAAAATTCCAACTGTACCTTTCTTTCACATCCTCTAGACATGTTGATTTCATCTTCTGTTATGTTTGAATCTATACCTGTATCTTCTATTTGATTTTGAATTTGTTTAGTAACCCATTCTAGTGTGCAATATTTTCTCCATTTCCCAAGCAGATGAGTGGAAGTGGAGTATTCCTTGGGTTCAATCTCTTAAACTATCTCCTTGCTTCTAACACTTCTCTCTTTTTATCATACAAATCAATCCATTTGTTCATAAAGTCCATGTGGTACATAATGAAATTGTCGAGTATAGAACTTTCATCTACACCTATTACATGTCAACATGTTTATTTCAAACTCCAAATGTCATGCTATTAATTTCACAAATAAATTACAAAGTAAATTAATGATTGCAAGAAAAAAAACCACACTGATTGTGAATTTACTTACTAATTGTACTTCAACACCATTATATTGTGGTTTTTCTCCATCAATAATATCTAATGCTCGTTATTCATCCTAGATGTGTGGGACATCTTCAAAATCCTTACCAGGGAATTCACAAAGGAAGAAAAATGCTTCATTCAATACATACCCTCCAACCATGCAACCCTCTAGATGTGCCTTTTGTCAGACATATATTTTAAGATTTTTCTTATTCATTCATCCATCACCTCATCTTTTGTGTTAAAAATTCCCCATAGATCTAAAATTTAGGTCATTCTTTTAGCTTGCATAAACCTATTGATTAGGAAGCCCATCAAACTTAGACTAGACTATAGCATCAAATTTATATTCTCTCGACGTTATCTTCCAAACAACCATCATCTTGGTCCCTATCATTTAGGTGGGTTCCTCAGCTCATCAGTCCAATTTGAGAACACCTTGTCAACATATCCTATTAGTCTTTACTATATGCAAGGTCATTGACAATCAAATTAGTTGTTATACCTATCTTAGTTTTATTAGAAACCATATCTTAGGTTTTACCCTTCATACTAGGTCATACTATTCCATCTCTTCATTCCACACTTTGCATAACTTAGTCATAGAATATCATCACTTTGACTCTTAATCTAGGCATCGTTCTTAGGAATCCCTATATATTCAAAAAATCCAAAAAAATATCACTTAGGTTGCATACCTTCGGCATAGGTCCATACCTTCCATTGCATTGGCATCTCTTAGGCTTCTTACCATCCACCACCATGTCTTCTATTCACCTTGATATGCTTCCTAGTTAAGTTGAATACCAATTAATCTGAAATGGTAAAGCCCAACAAGTCGTAGACTTCAAAAGACAATTCATCCAATCCAAATACCAATCATCCTCAACCCATGGTCAACTACCCACATACCCCTCTTACCAACAAATCATAAACTCTAGTCATTCATCCATATACCCTCACTATCAAGAGTCATTTGGCACATCCATTAATCATATTTATCCTAACCTTGATAAGGGAAACCAACCTTCCAAAAATCTATTCCAAGACTCTACATCCTATCCTAACGAACCTTCCACTAATCCATTCCAATCTTCTACCTCCTATACTAGTCAACCTTCCACTAATTTATTCAAAGTCCCTACACTATATCTTAACTCGTCATCCACTAGTCCATTCCAATCCACTACATCCCAATCTACTATTCCACCCAATAAGACCATGACAATTAATGCACTCCAAGGATGACTAGCAAGGAAACTTGTTCAACTTTGAATGAAAAGAAATTTAGAAAATCCAATCAAATTGCTACTCATACACCATCTAGCCATTCATCACAATCATGTCTGTCATTGCCTACCAATCCCAAAAAGGATCTTTCCATTGAAACTCCATCATTGCCATGTCCAAATATTGAGTCCATTAAAGAAAATCATATCATTCCATTGCCTAAATCATTACATATGTCAAGAGCATGATCCAAAGTATGATGAAATAAGCCTCAAAACAAATTAAGATCAAGTTATCCATAATAGTCCAATCGTAGATCAAAATATTAGTATTGTAATGACATCCACATTTCAACCACCTCCACCATTGCAGAAGAGATAATTGATCCCATGGGACACATAGATGATCTTTCTCTAGAACAAGAGTCTCCTAATCTAGACATATTTGCAAATAATTGAGCTATAGCTAAATTCATTGGAATCTATGACAATGACTATAAAGATGGTTTTGACATTGATTAGAAGCACCAGTAGAATCATCTGAATCTGATATGTCACAAAATCATACCAAATATATCCAACATGTCAATGAAGCTATGAGATCTTATCAACTAGGATCATCTATCTTTGTCAAAGCAAGCCTTCTTGCAGATGAGAAAATACCAAGTAACAGTGTCTACATACACAATGATGGGTTAGCATCTTGTTTTCAAAACAAAAAATACCCCATCACAAATAAAATCTATTAGAGCATGCAGTATCAAGGAAAATGACTAGGCTAACACAAGCAAGGAATTCTAGATCTAGTATAGTTTCAGGAAAATTTTGGACATCAAGGTCTTGGCTATTCTTCAATAAGAAAATCTAATGATGTTAGTGGTACCTCCTCGATATTGGGGGAAACTTTATCAAATACAAACATCAAAATGGAGGCCATGAGTAGTTCTTGTCATAAGGTTGCTGCCAAGACTCCTTCCATCCATACCATAAACCATCATTTCCAATATCTTAAACCTTCCATTTGGAACCAACGAAAAGAAAATTATTAGAAATCCAAATTTCAAAATAAAATGTCAAAGGCCATTGAATCAAACAAAAATTTGAGTGGACAAATGAAATTAAAATGGATCCCAGAGAAAAATAGATCAAGAAAAGAAAATTGTTCAAAAGTAAAAGTCAATCAAAATGTGGAGCCACAAGAAAAGAGGACTCCCACATATAATAAATATCCACCTCCTTCAAAATTTTCATCAAGAAAGGAATATTAAAGTGTTGGTTCCAAACACTATCCCAATTGAAATTCCAAACTCCGCCATCCAACACCCCAAGTTTGGAAAATAAAAAATGATTCATCCAAATGTCTAAACAATCTTCTCACATATGATGACTCTAGTTTTTGGTCCAATTTTGGATAGAACTTATGGTTTCTTTGTTGAAAGTTGTCATGGAATTTGATGTTAAATGTTGATATTTTCGTAATATTCCCTCAAACCATAGACATCGGGCTTAATCCTATTTCTGCAAATTTTTATTGACATTGGCATGTTGTATGGAATATCTATATTAATTTTTCATATGGTTAATGAATGTTCTTTAAGGTGGTTAGAGATATGTAATTATTGTGTATACTAACATTGCCATGCAGCTATCATTTGAGGATACTAAATTGAGAAAGACAACCACCAGCTAGTCATGCATCATAACGTTCAATAGGGGAATCGTTCAAATGAAAAATGGAGGTTGACAGTAGGAGATTCCCCATGCAAATCGAATGTAACCAACTTGTATTGGTATTTAATGATGTTGAGAAAATGTGGGCATTACTGCAATGCTAAATTAGCATTTGGACATTCATGTCTGACCAAATTCAATGCAAATGTAACCACCCTTCGATTCTTTTTTCTGTTTTCCCTAAATGGCATCCTCTTAGTTAGTGGGAGTTGACCACCTTGCTTAGTTGGTAGTATAAATAAGGATCAGATGCCCCTCCTCTAGAGGTTGCATGATCTGATGATGTACTTGCATTCTTAGTTTCTAGCAATACAACTCTGCTACTATTTTGTATTCACATTTTCCAATGAATAAAATGAAGTTCTAAATTTGAGCATCTAAGTTTACATTAGTTTTAGATGATACTCATACAAGGGGGCCCACTTGGTGATAAATACATACTTTATTTTTGTTTCACTTAGTTATTAATTTATGTTTAGTAACTAGTTAAGAATCTGGCCCTGACTGTTCTTGCAGCCACTAGAATTTCATTTTGTGACTGTTCCTACAACCAAAGCAGACAGAGTAGTTTCCTGTTTGTTTGCTTAGATTTTCATTCTTGTGATACATTTCATCTTAGTATAGTTATTGGTTGATGTTCATCATTTATGTTATTCCTTTTCAAGAAATTTACTTTCAACATTGTTTCTTTCTTAGTTGTAGAATGAAAATGGCTACTTTGAGTTCCTAGTGCACATACTGTGCTGACCCATTTCAAGTTCACATCCCTGGGTTGACAATTTAAATGCAACTTCATGATGATTGAGATAGCTATTTAGGTTAGATGTCCAATCTATGAATCATGGTTGTAAAGGCTTAGTTATTAAATCATTGTATGAGGCCAACATTTTTGGCACCATTGCTGAGTATGGTGTCAAACTGGGAAGTTCTTTGGAGTCATTGATAGTTTTTCTTGCTCTAGTATTTTTTAAGCTTGTTCTTAGAATACCCCTCATAGAGGCAAGTAATGATCCACTATTTTTTTCCAATTATTTGTGTGAGTTGGCTGATGTTGAGTTGAGACTGCATGCATAGAGGGAGGAGAAGAGATGCTTATGGGAGATTTCTTCCTAATAATATTGATCCATTCCAACTAGAAGAGCTTCTAAATCTGCCTAGAAATGAAGAAGAAGAAGAAAAATTTCTGTTTGCTGATGAATTTCCTATTCTAATAGTTCTGAAGCTTCCACTAAAGACCAAAATCTGATTGAGAAGCCCTTTTCTTTGGAAATCCATCAAGCAAACATGGGTGATACAAATAGAAATAGACCTAACCAACCAGCTTTTCCTTTCCCCATTGCTCATCAAAATGAAGTTGACAACATAAAAAATATCCCTTCTTTAGCACTTCCTAAGTTTTATGGACTTGTTATAGAAGACCCTAATACTTTCTTGTTTGAGTTTGATATACTCTACTAGAGTTATAACTATACCACTGATGCTCATAGGCTTAAGCTATTTCCTACCACTCTGAAAAAGGTTGCACTACGATGGTTTATGAGCTTAGGAAGAAATATTGTAGAAACTTGGGAGGACATGAAGACAAAGTTGCTTGAGAAGTACAAGGAATATTGCAAGGGTAGTGATATGAGAGGAGATGACATCTTTAGGATGCAACAGAAGAAAGATGAGAGCTTGGAGGATTACATTTCAAGGATTTTGTTCTACCTACAAAAAATCCACACCATACCCTTAATGAAGAATCACAAAACCTGTTGTTCTTAAGAGGAATCAATGAGAGTTGCACTGATGCCTTGGATCTGATGGCAGGAGGAGATATCACCCAAGTTCCTTGGAAAGATATCAAGAAAATATGTTAGAACCATTCCAGGGTAGCTTCAAAGAAAGGGAGAGCTTACCAATCCTCTATGGGTAAGTCATCCACCAGTGGAGTTTCAAGAATGGAGATTACTCATTTGTTGGTAGATTTCAAGCAAGGTATCATAAACAATCTATCTAGTCAGCTAGATACACTTTAGGCCAAGAAGAAACATGAGGAGGCAAAGGCAATGTTGACAAAATATTGTCCTCATTGCAGAAAAAAGAAGAGGGACTATAGATGCAAGATGGTAGCTAATATTAACAGCAAGCTGATTCCACCTGAGTTCAAACCAATTTAGATTGAAGAAGATCAAGTCTACTTTGTTGCACAAAGGAGACCATGGGCTCCAAGATAAGGTATGCCACCAGATCCACTATCTTTTGTTGGGCCATATTTTAATTCTTATTCATCTAGTAAGCAATGGTAGCCCCCATATCCATCCAACTATGGAGGATATCCACCACATCCTTGGGATATCCCTCCAAATACTTGGCCCAATCATCAAAATTCTTCACCCCAGTGGTAGCAACCTCAGGGGAATTGGCAACAATTTCAAGGACCTTGGCAGCCACCTCAAGGAAATTGGTAGCAAACATCTCAATGGAGGAGAGGATAGCAATGGCCAAAACAGATAACCAGTTATATGCAACCACCTTCTCAACCCTAGCAACTTGCTATAATGCCTCCCCCTACTAATTCAAGCTCAAATGCATCTAAACCTACTCATTTACCAGCTCATCCCACACCTAACCCAAATAATAGACCACAATAGCAGCCAATATACTCTGCCAATCCAAATCAATTTTATGCATGTGTTATGAGTGTGAGTGACATCCATTTGCATTTAGGAACTACCTCACCAGCTCCTTCCACACTAATCTGATTAGGATCTAGACTAATTGCATTCGAATGCTTAATGTTTACAAATCGTGAAATCCAAGTTACATAAAAAAAATTAACACATTAACATGTGAATTAAGTGGTAATACAATTCATGCATACATTATTGAAATTATGCATTAAAAACTAAAGGTGAAAAGAACGAAATTGAGAAGGAAGAAGAGAGAGAGAGTGCAAACGATCTGATAACGGAGTTCACCACAAATGTGACTATGTCTCTGGGTCCGCTCCAATAGAGTGAGACCGATCCGATTAATCTCCAAAAACAGAATTACAATTGCACTAAGACCATTTCCTTCTAGCACTTTGGCAGCATGACAAAACTCCGATGTAAAAAAATGACTCAAAAATATCCTTAGAAAAATCTCCCTATTCCTCTAATTCAATACTTCACCGCTTGGACTTGAAAATTCTAAGTCCCAAACTCACTCCTAAACTCCCCTTTTATACATCAAATTTACTCAAATTGGCCTTTAACCAATTGATTTACAATATTCTCCCAAATCTCACATAATTCCCCATTTTACATAATAAATCTTCAAATCTTCCATTATTTACATATAAAAATCATTAAAAATCCCCTTATTAAATTTAAATATTATTATAGCCCTTAATTTTTAGCATCCTTGGGCTTTAGAAGATTTATTTAAATCTTCCTTAACAGTTTAGGGGGATTATGTTTTTAAAAATGGCTTATAATGTTAAAATTAAGGAATTCAGGTTTAAAAGTTGTTCAAAAACAACTTTATCCCGTGCATATCCCAAAATTGGTGGTGGTCTAATGGTAAGGAGTATTTTTGGGGGTGGGGTGGTTAGAGGTTCAACCCTCTCCCCTCTTTTCTTATCTCCTCAAATTTTAATTACAACTCATCAGAACCAAAACAACGCCTTTATTGTGTAGCACAAAACACGTGGTGGAATAGTTGACCAATATTTTAGGAGATGAGGGGCGCAAGGTTCGACCCCCATAAATAGACTTTTACCATTGAATACAACCGTTGTGTTTGAGCCTAGCCACGTGGCATGTTATTATTCACTATGGGGTGAACACGTGTTGAGATTTGGTTTGCTATAGCATGCCACATGTCAACATACAACTAGTCCATGTGTCAAGGTGTGATTCATCTTGTCATTTGTACGGTGCCGACTGTGCTGCCATGCTGACGTCATGCTGATGTCATCATGGTCAACCCATTTTGACCAAAACTTTGACTGCTGTATCTCACACATATGGACTCTGTTTGACACAAAACGAACGTCATTGGAAAGGTCTCAATGAGCTCTTCGTGATGAGACCAGTGTTGACCACTTTTCTGATTTTGAATTTTGACTTTTTTTTTCTGACTTGGCTCTAGGGTTGACCAAGCATATCTTGGGCTCCATAGCTCCGTTTGACTCTGTTCAAGTTGTGTTGGAGTTAGAACGTTGAGCTCTTTCTGATGGTGTTGAAATATGGAGTATTAGAGACACTTCAATTTTTAGTGAAAATATCCTCCGGATCACACACCCATTATCACTGAGCTTCCTATGGAAGAGGAAGATGAACCTTTGGATGATCCCATTTATCCAAGTGCACCTAAAAATCATGAACCAGTTCCACTTAGGTAGACTGCACAAGAACCACCATTCCCTTAGAGATTGGAAGTTTTCAAACCAAAGGAAGACAAAGAGGATACAACTTTTGACATTTTAGATCAGCTAAAGCATATATGTGTCTAGATACCCCTATTCCAAGCCATAAAAGATGTTCCCATATATGGAAAAGCAATCAAGGAAGCATTCCTTAAGAATCCAGGTACGAAAAAGAAAGACCCAACTACAATTCGTGTGGTGGGATAGTTGGATGACATCATGCTTGGGAAAGTGACTATCCCCAAGTATAATGACCTAGGCAATCCTGTGGTAGTAGTTGCTATAAATGGGATTCAAATAAAGTATGCTCTGATTGATTTATGAGCATAAATAAATGTAATGACTAAGGACATCCTATAATAACTAAATGTTGCAAGCATGAGATCTACTCCTACTATCCTGTAGCCTCTTGATAGTTCTAATGTTAAGTCTAATGGTATAGTGGAGGACCTTGTGGTGATTCTAGAATCTTGGGAGTACCCAACAGACTTTATAATTCTTTTTTCCTAAAGCTACACTAGGAAAATATCTCGTTATTCTTGGAAGGCCATGGTTAGCAATAACATATGCCTATATTGGATGCCAGTTAGGTGACATGACCATTTATGATGGTAGGAACACCAAAAAAATTGTTCTTTATCCTCATGCTCCGCCATCCCATGATGAGGATAATTCTGTATGGACACATGTTGGTGAAGAAGCCGAGGAAGTTAACTCTGCCGCACAACTTATGATGTTAGGAAGAATCCCTCTCTTGCAACTTAAAGATGAAGATGAAGTGTTGTCTAACATAATTGAAAACCATTCTAAAGTAGAGGAAGCATCATCCTCTCATGCATCTACTTTTGCTAACCCCATGAAGAAACTTCTACCTATTGCTCCTACATTCACTTTTCCTGCAAACAAACTTCATGCAACCACTTTTCCTATAGACAAACTTCCCGCAGCAATAGGTATGTTACACACAATGTTGCCATATGAACTCAAGGTATCATGTATTAATGAATCAGCTATGATAGAGTTAACTACACAAGTACATGTGTCAGAAGGAAAATATATGAATATTAATAGCAAATTGAGTGAAGAACAACTAACATTGGACAGCTTACTAAGGACTCACCAACACGCATTTGCATGAGACTATCATGATATGAAAGGACTGGACCCTAATCTTTGCACTCAACATATACATTAAAGATTATTTTCAAGCAGTAAGGCATCCACAAAGAAGAATCATCCTTGCATTGAGAGAGATTGTAAAAGGAGAATTGCAGAAGTTGCTAGATGCATGATTTATGTACCCCATTTTAGAGAACCAGTGGGTGTCTCCATTGGTGATTGTGCCCAAGAAAGGAGGAAAATGGAAAGTTTGTGTTGATTACAGAGAACTCAATGCTGCCACCAAAGAAGACCATTTTCCCTTGCCTTTTGTAGATCAAGTCTTGGACTCACTTGCAAGAAAGCAATAATTTTCTTTCCTCGATGGATTTAGTGGCTATAACCAGATCCAAATTTCTCCTGAGGACCAGGAGAAGACAACCTTTACCTAGCTATGGGGGACATATGCCGATTTAGTACTTCCATTTAGCTTATGCAATGCACCTGCAAATTTTCAAAGGGTAGTCATTACCATATTTTAAGGCATTTCCCTTGACTACATGAAAATCTATATGGATGACTTTACTACCTATGGTGTTGATTTCAATGAAGCATTGGAATATCTCAAGGAGGTCCTATAGAGATGTGAAGACCACAATATATCTTTAAACAGTGAAAAGTTCTTTATGATGATGCTGGAAGGTGTAGTTCTTGGCCACTACATTTCTAACAAAAGAATTCAAGTAGACCCTACAAAAATTGAGGTAATTACTAATCTACCTACACCTACAAAACAAAAGGATGTTAGGAGTTTCTTGGGACATGTCGGATATTATAGGAATTTTATCAAAGACTTCCACAAAATGGAAACACCATTGTATACTATCCTAACCAAAGATGTTGAATTCCAATGGACAAAATATTGTAACAAGGCATTTTCTTACTTGAAAGTAGCCTTGACCCATGCTCCTGTACTAAAAGAACCTAATTGGGAGATCCCTTTTCACATTCATACAAATGCATCAGACTATACTATAGGAGGAGTCTTAGGACAAAAAGAAGGAGCCATTGAAAATTCCATTTATTTTGTTAGCAAAAATTTATAGGGAGTTGAATTGAACTATACAGTTACATAAAAAGAAATGTTGGCAGTGATATATGCTCTTGACTAATTCAGGCACTACATAATAGGCTATCAAATCTTTATGCACACCGATCATGCAACCATTAGATATCTCATAAATAAACCCCTAATCTCGGGTGGATTAACAAGATGGTTATTGTTGATGCAAGAGTTTGACATAACCATTGTAGATAAACCAGGGAAGGCCAATGTTGTTGCAACTTTTATTTCAAGGTTGACCACATCAAAGGAAAATCAAGCCATAGATGACTCCTTTCCTGATGAGCATCTATTATCCATTAGTGTTCAAACACCCTGGTATCCTGAAATAGCTAATTATCTTATGACAGGGAGAGTTCCTCCTCACTTCTCTCCAAAAGAGAGAAGAGTTCTCATTGAATTTTTTTTCCTTTTTCATGGATTTTTGGATGTTTGTTTTATATTGGACCAAATTATGTCATAAGAATATGTATGCGGGAAGATGAGACGTACATGTGACATTTTGCATGCATGCCATGATGAACCTTGTGGAGGGAATTTTTCAGCCAAGAGGACAACAATGAATATTTTGAACATAG
Organism: Sequoia sempervirens; assembly: GCA_007258455.2. Taxonomy (NCBI): domain Eukaryota; kingdom Viridiplantae; phylum Streptophyta; class Pinopsida; order Cupressales; family Cupressaceae; genus Sequoia; species Sequoia sempervirens. Next base: position 182,549 of record VDFB02362145.1, read on the forward strand.
GATACTATTGGCCCACACTCCACAAGGATGTAGGAAGATATACAAGGAAATATGATAGGTTCCAAAGGTTGGGCTATCCAACCAAATCTGATGAGATGCCACTTTATCCTCAAGTAGTAATCACTCCCTTTGACAAGCGGGGATAGTATTTTGTAGGACCCATTGACCCTCCATCAAATGGTAAGTCTTATATCCTGCTATGCACTGATTATGTAACTAAGTGGGTACGAGTTAAGGCTATGAAGCATGCAAGAGACAATAAGGTTGCAAAATTTCTTTATGAAGAAATTTTCATGCAGTATGGAGTCCCAAGATAAATAGTGATTGATCAAGGAGCTCAATTCACTTGAACCCTTGTTACAACATTGGTTAATGAGTACATGAGGCATAGGAAGTATACTCCTTATCACCATCAGGCCAATGGCCAAGTTGAGGTGACCAATAGAGAAATTGAAGCCATTATGACCAAAATAGTGGTTATCCACAGAAAGGATTGGGAAAACATATTACTAGAAGTTGTTTGGACCTACATAACTACCTAGAAAACAACTACATGCTTCACTCCATTTGAGTTTTTGTATGGGAAGAGAGCTATGATGCCCATTGAATTTGAGCACAAGACTCTTAGGATTGTAGTAGACTTCAGGATGGATATCTCTAAGGCACAAAAAGAGAGAATCATGCACCTAATGCTTTGGATGAGATGAAAAAGGAAACCTTACAACACACAGATGTAGTGCAAAATCAAAGAATAAAATGGCACGAAAAATTCATCAAGGAGAAGAAATTACAGCCAGGTGATTGGGCACTACTCTATGACTCAAGGTATTAAGACAATGCAGGAAAATTTCAGACAAGATGGCTACTACCATATGAGGTTGCTAAGGTCTTTCCCAATGGTTCTATTCAACTTCACCATTGACCCTATTAGATTCAAGTTTCTTTTCAATGGTCATCATCTTAGATTATACCACAAGCTAGCTTCCAAAGAAGATTTTCTACAACAATTCACTCAGCATGCAACACCCAAGCTTCCTACAGTCGAAGGAAGTGGACCTAGTGTCCCTCCTTCTGGCTAATTGGGGTACATGTACTTGTCATAATAAAGACCTCCACTTTTGTGGGATTCCATTTCTTCACCCATCCACCCATTCACCCATTCATCACCACCTTTCTCTCTCTTCCATTACTTCACTTTATTCCACCTCACCTCATTCCACTTCATCTTCATTAATTCCTCAAGTTATTTCCTAAAAAGGTGAACGATACTTTCTCCATAATCTTTGCAAGGAATCCTCTACACACTCAGGTATGTGCACATTAAATGCTACATCTTAATTATCTTTTAGTTCATTCATTTAATTGTTGTATGTTAATATGGATGTCCACCATAGCATGTCATTATTCCTTGTCAAATTACCACTCCCATCTCGCATGTGAGGACACATGCCCAAATTTAGGTTGGGGGGAAGGAAAAAGATATAAATATATTGCTCATGTGTCAGTCCATGTAGGTCTATGTTAGCAAATTTAAAGTGAGATGATTTAAAATTTGAGTGAGAAGACAACTCACATGTGTGAAGTGACACCAACTGCAGTGACCATTTATTCCCATCATAACTTTCTTTTATTACTCCTTCCTTTCCATTGTTGACCCTATCATAATCTTGAGTTGCAAGTAGAAAAAGGTAAAACAAAAAGGGAAAATTCAAAACAACATTGTCGTTGGAAATTAAGCAACTCTTGTAGGAAGGTGAATTTGGCTTTCAAACAAGAATTGTGGGAAGAAAATTTTGTAAAGTGATAGCTTGATTGTAGACAATGGGAGGTGGGTTAATTTGAAATGAACCCATGGTGCACGTCGTTCTACTGCAGGATGCACCTTGCCTGGATGAATTTAGAAATTACAGGTGGTTAGACTACTTCCTGAAGCTGGATGGTTTTGATGAAGAAATTGCACTAGAATTCACCTAAACATTTTTTGAAGGAAAGGCCAAAGTAAAAAGGCTAGCTCAGGTCATGGTGACTGAGGAAAGGATTGCAGATGTTATAGGGTTACCTACTAATGGTGAACATTACCCTGCTATACAAGATGATTTGGATTCGATATGTGATGTACCTTTTATTTCATGGTTTAATGGATGGATGCATACGGTATGATGTGATGTGATGTGATTATGTATTATAATCATGTATGGATGCAATGTGATGAATGCACTTCTTTTATTTATGATGTGAGATGTTTATGAGATGGTTGCAATGCAATGGATGGATGTGTTGCCTTCTTTTTCAATATCTTTGTATGATATGTTATGATATGCAGGATGTATGGATGGATGCATTTCTTTTTGTGTACTTTTCTAATGTGATTTGTGATGTCATGATGTATATATGCATATGGATGTATATAGATGTATTTATGTATGGTGTTTTTAGTATGGATGTTATGAATGTTCATGATATGGATGTTTATGGATGATAATGCAATGTATTAAGATGATTAGAATAACAAATCTATATTGTCTTAAACAACTTAAATGATAATGATGATGCAATAGAATATGTTTCCCATAATTATGATATGTTGTAATGATGGAAGATGTATGTATGCTAACAATTTGTGGATGATGGATTGATGCATGATGATTTTTTTGTTTATTGTCATTATACTAGGTTAGCATGGAAAGATGATAGAAGAATAAAATTAATGATTTTACCATTGATTTTGAGATTGATTCAAAAAGTCCAACAAGTCCATGATCCATTGAGATTTTATTAGATATGGTGATGAGATGGATGATTTTCTCATATCTGGGATTGAGATTTTTCACCAAAGATGCCAGGTCAGCTAGGGTTGAATTTAAAATATATGGTGACCCTCCAATTAGTGTGGAAAAACTAGGTGCAAAAAGAACCTCGTTGCCTGAGCTATGAAAGCAGGTAGTTGTCTACATTATAAGATACATCACCTATGAAGGTCGTTTGTGAAACCTATATTCTATGCACTTGAAACTCTTGATTCACATGAGGCACATGAGGAGGATGAATGTGTCAAACGTGCTATACAACCTTCTTTCCATCATGGTGTCCGAGACTCAAAAAGGTAGGGACAATTATGTTTCCCACCATTGTCTAATTAAACTACTAGTCGAAAAATCTCTCCATGATATATCTAGAATGACCTAGGAAGAATTCATAAATGTTGATAAAATTAGACCTAAGCACATGTGGCCTAGGGTATTACTTCAACCCCATAGGTCTAGCAAGAGATTGAGCATGATTGAAGCCACTCTTGGTGCTTCAACCTTTGGTGCAAGCTCTAGTGTAAACCCTCATACAATAGAAAAAATTATAGATATTAGTTCTTTTGAAAAAAAGCACTCAAAAAAAGAAATCTCTTTATCAAAATTTGATGATGATGTTCCCCTTGAAACCCTAATGAAAACTAGGGCACAAAAGGAGGAAGAAACAAGAAAATTGAAAACTAAAACATAGCCCATAGAAAAAGAGGTGCCAAGCTTTAAGAAGAGAAAAGCTAACACTTTTCATCTTGTAGCCAAAGAAAAATGTGAGAGCCCTCCTAGAAAATCAAGACCAGTCGAGCTAGCCTTTGGCATGCCTCTGTGAGAAATGCTTGAGTTTAGAGAAACATCACAAGGGGACATTGAAGCTCCAATGGGGTAAGTGAATGTTGAAGAAGAAAAGGACATACTTGAGAGAGCAACAAACATAATTGGACGATCTTGCTAACATTGCAGAAGAGTTTGAGGAAAATAAGGAGTTCCTATAGCAAGAGCAAGAACAAGAGCAGGAGTTCCTACATCAACAACAAGAACAAGAACAAGAGGCCCTGCAACAAGAAGCAGGAGAAGAAACAGTACCCTTGTAGCCAAAGCCAACTAAATAGCCTAAATCCTTTTGGTTAGTACCATACAAAGAGCAAGCATCACCAAAAATATTGGTAAGAATTCATAACCCTCCTGATTTTACAGTACATGCAACAATTTTGAATTTATGGAAAGAAATACAGAGGGAGGAAGAATGGAAAGAGGAGAAATAAAGGCTAAAGAAAGAAATTTAGAAGAGGGATGAAATAATTGAAGAAAAGAATGAGGAAATTGTTGCTCTGAAGGAGAAAGTGGACAACATTGTGACCTTGGTACCATAGATTCTAAAATGCATGACCCCTCCAAGGGTCTATGCTTTGCATCTGAAAGAGAAATATCTCTCTTTTAGGTTGTCAAAGATTGTCTCAAGTTTGAA
>VDFB02362146.1:0-43008 GCA_007258455.2 Sequoia sempervirens
AGTACAAAATGGGAATGCACTTGCATTTAGGTTCACTGCCTAGAGCTCACTACTCAAAATGGATGGGCTCACTACCCTACAATGACTTGAAATAAATCCAAAAGAGTGAAATGATGATGTAGCATCCACAATGCTTGATTATAGTTTCGATTAAGTTATGATGACAATATGCTATCCTTGAGATAGATTCAACAATTCTACTTTGCTTTGCACAACTCGCACTGCAGAAATATTAATGCATAAGTGAAACAGTGCATAATTGTCTAATCGCTCTTCTTGCTGATCGGAACACACCACCACACAACACTTTTTCACACAAAAAATGATATATAAAATCTCTTATATATCCATAACTAGGAATACAATCGCTATAGGTCAGCCTTAGTAAAACTTGAAAATATTATTAACTGTCGGCCCAAAATTACAATTGGATTTACAATGTGGATCTAACACCGTTGGCTAGATTGTAGCTAAGACCCATAATTAAATGTTTGAGCATAAAAATATTTTAAATAATTCCACTTTACACATCCACAACATGCCATATTCACTGAGTCGGCTACAACAAACAAATAGACATAAAACATTCTACCGGACCTTCAAGCTTGTACTGCCACTAATGCAACACCAAAAAATTTAGAAATAAGATAATATACGTGCTCACCAAGAAATCTCAGGGGACCACAACACAAAATGATGATCCAGTGAAGTAGACAGATTGAATGACTATCTGGATACCTTGTTCTTCAGATATTCTACCAGTAACACACATTAATGCATTTTATCTGCCGGTATAACTAAATATAGATTTGTGGTCCATGAAGATGACTTCAGTTTCCATCAATGACAACATTGGAAGCCATATGCCAACATCGTCTTCATTCCTCTCCATCACGAGAATGTTTTGGTGTCAACTTATTTGAATTTTTATGTTTGAGGTGCATAGCTGATATAGTGAATTGTTTTCCAGGTTGTGATAGGTATATATGTGTGTTGAGTTGATGGAGGATGTATGAATACAAAGTGTGTGATGAGAATTATGATGTGAAGTGTAAAAGTGTGAAGTGAAGTGTGAGCCTTAATGACTAATACTACTGAAAGCAATGAGCAGAAGGTGTCTACATTCTCTAGAGAGTGAATGTACTAGTGGTGTAGTGGTGGAACCTTTCTGTTGCTTTGAGATGGATTTCTCATTGTAACAATATTCTTTCTTGATCTTTCTATTCTAGCAGTAAGACATTGGTAGTGAGCCCTTCTTTCTCTAGGGAAATGAGCCCCTCTGGTAATGAGCCGATTATATTCAGTGCTTTAATTACTTTATAATGCACGAGCTAATCCTCACCATCTTTTTTCCCTTGGGTTTTCCATGTAAATACGACATTCTAATGTGTTTAGATGTGTTTTCATTACTATTTCTCATTTTTATGTTTTTCTAATGCATGATAAGGGTTTAAGGAGTAATGCAGATCTAAATGTTAATGAGGATTTGATGTTTTAATGTACAACTAATTCACCCCCCTCTCAATTGTCTTGTACATTCAATAATTGGCATCAGTTCAAGGTTCCTTGGAAGAAAGATTAACTGCTTGAGGTAGATCTAGAATGACAGATGAGAAGGAGGCTCCTCTATTTGATGTATTTGATTATGCATTCTAGAAGACCAAGATGGAAGGTTTTCTTATTTCTCTAGGATTTGGAGTTTGGAAATCTATTAAAACTAGATATACAATGCCTACAAATGGTTTGAGTACTGATGATGAAATCAAGGAATATGAGAACAATGGAAAAGCAAGGTATTCTCTCTTGAGTGGTCTTTCTAATTCAGAACTTGTGAAATTTATGAGTCTTAAAACTACAGGTGAGATCTAGAGAAAGCTAGAAAGTATCTATGAAGGAGATGATAAGGTCAAGAAAGAAAAGATGCAAAATCTGAAGATCAAGTTTAAAAACCTAAGGATGATAGAAGATGAAGATTTTTCAAGCTACATGCGTAGAGTGGATGAAGTTGTCAATTCCATCAGAGGTCTTGGTAGAAATCTAGATGAAGATGAGGTGGTAAAGAAGGCACTAAGAACTCTTACTAAATCTTATAGTCATATGGTTTTTGCTATTGAAAAAGATCATAATTTAGATCATTATTCTAGAGATCAGTTGTTTGGTGCTTTAACTACTTTTGAATTGAGATACTTTTGTCCAAGTGATTCAAGAAAATATACTTTTTTTAAAGCTAGAAAAGTAGAGAAGAATGAGGAATCTGATTTGAATGAGTTTGGTGACCTAGAAGCAAAATTTGTGAGGAAATTGAAAAAGGGCACTAGAAAATATAGAGGTAAGTTACCTTTCAAATGTTTCAACTATGGAAAGATAGGCCATTATGCTTCAAGATGTCCAATCAAAGCTTCAAATGACAGATTTAAGGAGAATAAAGGAAAATCAATTAAGATAAGTTATTATGTTAATGAAGATGTCAGTATATCTGATGATGAATCTGATTAGGTCCTATTGATGAGGATTATGAATGCTTGTTAATGGCTCTAAATTTTGGAACTAATTCTGCTAACACTAAAATGTGTATGAAGGAAGTTTCTCTGAAAGGTGGTCATAATGGAACTATGGTGATTTATTTTCATGCCAGAGAGGATGAGAACTACTAGATTGTTGAAAGTGGATGCTCAAATAACATGACAGGTGACAAGAGTAAGTTTTATAAACTTGAAAAGTTTGAAGGAGGTCTTGTTAAGTTTGGTGATGATACATCTACTAAGATATGTGGAAAAGGTTCTATCAGTTTTTATGGCAAGCATAATATAGATGATGTTCTTTATGTTAAGGGGCTCCAAAATAATCTTCTAAGTGTAGGAAAAATATGTACAACAAAGGGTATAATCTTGTATTTTAGGATGGTGGTTGTGAGATCAAAAAAGGATTTGGAACTTTGGTTACTGTAGGAAGAAGGATAGATGAAAATGTTTATCAACTCAAGGGTGCCAATGGTATATGCTTTATGACTCAAATTAATGAAACCTAGCTATGGAATAGAAGAATATGTCACGTAAATTTTGATAGCTTAGTGAGGATTAGTTCAATTCAAGAAGCAAGAGATCTACCAAAGATTATAAAGCCTATCAATGTTGTTTGTAAGGAATCTCAGATTGGGAAGCAAGATAGAAAGAGTTTCAAAGTCAAAGAACAATTTACTACCAATCCTTTGGAGTTGGTGCATACAAATATTTTTGGACCTACAAGAACAAGAAGTTTTTAAGGTGACATGTATTTCATGCTATTAATTAATGATTATTTTAGAATGACTTGGGTTAATTTTCTCAAAGAAAAATCATAAGGTCTAGATAATTTTAAGGCATTCAAAGCTATAGTTGAGAATGAAATGGATATGAAAAAAAACATGTTTAAGATATAACAAAGGTTGTGATTTCACCTCCAATGATTTTAATAGTTTTTGTGAAGTTCAAGGAATAAAGAGACATTTGTTAATACCTAGGACTCCTCAACATAATGGAGTGGTTGAAAGAAAGAATGAGACTTTTCAAGAAGCAACAAGGATAATGATGAAATAAGAAAACCTACCATAAGTCTACTAGAGAGAATCAATTCATAGTGATGTCTATATACTTAACATAGCACAAGCAAGGACAAACAATTCAAAGAATCCCTATGAGTTGTGGTATAGAAGGAATCCTACTGTCAAGTATTTTAGAGTGTTTGGAATTAAGTGCTATATTATAAGAGATGAAGAAAACTTAGGAAAGTTTGATGCAAGATTTGATGAAGGGACTTTCCTTGGATATTCTATAAAAAAAAAGCTTATCGGTGCTACAAAAAGAGGTTGAAAAGGATTGTTGAAAGTGTAAGTGTCAAGGTGGATGAAGAGCTACATAAAAACTCAATACTGATAGATGGATATGAATTAGATGAGTCCTCTTGCAGAGAAGAATAAAAGGATGAAGGTAATAGAAAATAAGTGTGGGTTGAAGAGGAAGAAGCTCCAGAAAAGATCCCTAAGACCCCTAAGTATGTGTAGAAGAATCATTCAAAAGATTAGATAATTGGTGACAAGAGTAAAGGTGTGTTGACAAGAAGAAAGGCTACTATAGAAGAATAAGTGAACTTATGTTTACTTTCCAAAGTTGAAACTAAAATAGTGATTGAGGCATGTAAAGATTAATTTTGGATCAAGGCCATTGAATAATAACTAATGCATATTGTGAAGAATCAGACTTGGGAAATTTTCCCAAGACCTACAAATAAGAATGTGGTTGGAACTGAGTGGGTATTCTAAAACAAGCTGAATGAGAGTGGAGAAGTGGTAAGAAACAAGGAAAGACTTGTGTGTAAAGACTAATCACAAGTAGAAGGAATAGATTTTGAGGAGACATATGCTCCAGTGGAAATAATGGAAGCTATTAGGATTTTCTTGGCTTTTGCAACACATAAGGATTTCAAAGTTTATTAGATGGATGTGAAGTATGCATTAAAAAATTGGTGAGTTGGAAGAAGAAGTTTATGTTGAATAGTAAGGCTTTTAGTTATTAGATGATCCTAATATGGTCTACAGATTGAAGAAGGCATTATATGGACTCAAGCAAGCTCCTAGAGATTTGTATACAAGATTGGATAGGTACTTGTTGCAACAAGGATTCAATAAAGGTACAATAGATAACAATCTTGTTGATGGTGTTTTCTGCACAGCAACAACTCAGACATAATGCAATATTCTATCTCTCTTGAAAGGTCATTCTCAACAATAAATTACTGAAAATTACCCCAAGGTCTCTTGGGTGTTAGGTCATAACAATGCATAAACAGCTCAGATAATTATGTGAAAATGCTGGTAATCACAAAGGGACCTTACTACAAGCAAACTGTATCTTTCAACTTATCAGATCTGACAATATGATGATCTTAAATCCTAAATCTAACCATATGATAAAGAAATAGAAAAAGATAAGGGTGCGAGGATATAATAGAATCTAAACTACTCCTAGAATGAACAATGTAAACAACAGATATTTGGAATGGACCTATCTCAACTAACCAGTTCCTGATCGACCCACAATGCAATCTTACAAGAACGGTGCAATCTTCTAAGGTATTTAAATTTTCAAATCATAGACTTGCATCTACAATCGAACTTAAGCACATTAAATATATATGGTCCAAGTTGACTTCATCGGCCTACTACAATCAGATAGTTACTGGGAGTATAGACCAGAGATAGCTACAAACATTCCAAATATGAAATCATAAACATCATACATCCAACTGAAACTGATTTATTTCTAAATACTAAACCCTAGATTTCCAAGCAATTTGAAAGATAGAACAAAAGAACCACGCAAGATGAAATAACACAAGAGATTGCACCAGGAAAACCACAATGTCTTCAATTGTATTAATCACCAAGATGCTGCAACAATTCAACTGTTCTGATACAGAATTTGCTTCAAGAAACTGAATATTACTTCTAAGGAAAATGCTCTAACTATTGCTCTCACTTCTCTATTACTGTCTAGCTAATGTCTAACCCCTTACAATGAGGCAAAAATGCCTATTAATAGCAAATCCCAAGGTATGTCGGCCCAGCCAAACATTTTTACAAAATAATAAAAACTGCCAAAACAGGTCGGCCAAGGAAAAATGAACTAAGGCACGCATTAAATGCCATCTTCTAGGTCGGCTTTGACACAGTCCCCAAGGAAGTCCGGTCCAATGCATGCCCTATGATAATAGGGAATCACAAATCTCGAAATGAGCATTAACTGCCACTCCCTTTATCTTTCTTCTGAACTGACGACCCATGGACCTTCAAGAATACTCCATCCAACTCAGCAATCGGTGGCAATGGCAAGACCTTGAGTCGGCATTTAATTGAGTCTATTTCTTCCTTGGACCGCTCAACAGTCTTGTTCCAATCTTCCCTACTGGCCATATATCTGTCCATCACTGCCATGTAGGTGGCTGCATCATCAAGTAGGTGGCCGGTGACAGCTCCATCAGAATCCGGGGCATAAATTTCATGCCACCACTCCTTCAATTGTTCCAAGCTCAGATACTTGGGAGCTATCTTCTTTCTGCCAGTCATTACCTCAAAGAAGGCAATGCATCCATCGTAAACTACAGTAAGCTCACCGTCAATTGACTTCCTTCGTTTTTGTATCTTCTTCAGAGCCTTCTGCCAGATCTGCAGTGCCTCGAACCATTCCCACGGCTCATCCAACCTGGAGGAAGGAAGGATTCCATCCTTAGCCAATTGCTCTTTACCATGCCCCAGGATAACCTTCTATTTCTGCAACAAGAGGTCCATGTCATCCTTATCTTGAGACAGGATATGCTCTAACAGCTCCTTCGCCCGGACTGCATCCTTTCCTACAGACAAAATCTCCTTAATAGTATCATCCCCTTTTTTTTGGACATCCACTAGCCAATCTATGGTAGTTTGAGCTGAGGCCTTCATCTTTTCGATCCCGGAGATTGTTTCCTTAGGCAGAAAACCAGGAGTGGCAGAAGAAGAAGGGTGGAGAGACTGCAAAGGTTTCATGACCTCCTCCAAACATTTCCTTAACCTTTCATTTTCCCTCTTCAGTTCCCGTTTAGTCTGAGTCTCCCTCTTCAATCTGTCAACAATCACCGCACTGGACCCCTCAAACTTCTCAATATCCTGCTCCATGGATACAGGCCCAAGGTTAATCGTTTGCACATCATAATCTTGGCTTGTAATATCCTCTCTCATTTTATCTGCGGCATGAGTGGCAATGTGGACTACCCTGTTGTGCGTTTCATCCCTTTCCACCCTTGAGATCACCTTGGCAACTTTCTTTTTCTTTCCTTTGCCGATTTTTGACAACATCTCATCCCAGTCCAAGGGAGTATCTTCAACAATCACTTGCTTCTTCCTTGCAAGTTCCCTCTCCAGCCAGTCCGGGGCTACAGGGTCAGTCCGGATTTCTTCTGTCCTGGCATCTTCTGGCTCTTCTGTCACATTTTCTTCTTCTGCAGTTGCTTTATCATCTTCTTTCTCCGGAAGCTGCCTACCTTGGTCGGCCTCTTCAAATCCTAACTCTGGAAGCACCGGTGATGGAGTCCTAGCAGGGATATTTTCCTCTGGCTCAGGTGATCCACGACCTCTGTCACTTTCTGGGGAATCCTCATACTGCACCAACGGAGAAGTATGTCTTTCCTCTGTCTAAACTTCAAGTTCTACAGCTTCACTAAAAAGTGCCCCCTCCTTAAATGGTTCTACTTCCCCGCTAGTTTCATGTTCACCAGGATTTCCCGATTCAGGTATGCTCGGTGGAGGAGAAACAGACTTGGATGGCTCCTCAACTGGTAGCTTTGGGGAAGAGTCCTTCTGTTGTGCAGCATCCCTGGGAGAGGGAGTTCTTGATTTCCTCGTATAAACTTTTGTTTTCTCTCCTCCGGAACTCTCCACATCGATAATTGGAGGCTCATCACCCGAAGCAGCCTGATCTTTCTTCTTCGCAGTCCTTGTGGCTCTTGTCTTCTTAGGTGGTGGAGGAGCATCCTCCTCTTCTGCTTTCTCCATCTCCTCCTCATCAGAGGACTTGCTAATTGTCAAGGTCTTCCACCTTCGCTTCCCTTTCGGTTTCCTCTTTGTTTCAGGTTCAACTCCCTTGGGACCCCTGACCTTGATCTTGAACGGTGAGGTCTTCACTGTTTTCCCTTTGGGGTCATCTTCTCCGGATTCCTCAGAAGTAGACATGGGGTTGAGATTCCCCATCAATTCGAAGGTGCAAGCTATCTTTGCATTCTCCAATTCCCAAATTTTATGTTTCACCCAAGAAAGAGTGAACTTCATCACAGGAGCCATTAGGTCCTCCAGTTCTGTAATCTCATCTTCATTCCAGTTAATATCTCCGGTTGGCCTGTCTTTCACTGCCTCATAGGCGTGGTCCTACACCAGATTTTTGTAATCATCCAATTGATCCGAGATTAACTTGATGTTGTATTGCCTAATTGCTTCCACAGGGAGCCTGGAGTATCTTTTCTTTCTCGCCTCAAGGTCATCTTTGATATTGACCCAATAATCTTCTAAGTCCTCTTTATGCCTATACTCCCTAGTGGCCTTCCTCTGTGCTTCTCCTGTTACATCAAAATTCATCCTTTTAGAATGGAAGGACAAACCATATGCAGCCAGTTCCTCCCCTGCGGTGTGAGCTGATTGAATAGAGGGGCACATTTCCGCCACACCAATCCCAAGAGGGAAGTCTCCTCCGAAGCCTATCTTGTGCTTCTCCCTCTTCACCACAGCATCAAATTCACATATTTGTCTCACAACTTCTAATAGCACAATGTGGTCAGTAGGATACCGTGGTAACCTGTAAGGGGCAACCGGGCATCCATCAATCTTGAGGTAGGTGAAGGTAGGGAACTGGATGAACCAGGCTCCATAGTTCTTTATTAGCCCTTTGGCTCCATCGGATAACCTCATGTGCTCAGCATTCTAGAGTGTCCAGGTAATATGCATCGTGAATGCATCATTGGCCCTTCTGTAATCTTTGTGCCCCAGATGCAACTTTGGATAAACCTCATAAATTATATTATGTCCAATTGTTCCCCTCGGATTCAAACCTTTGTATGGGTAGGAAATGGCCAACACATACACTACATATGATGACATAGTGAATTTATTTGCCTCTAGGACATTCCTCAATTGTCTATCAATCTCGGCACTGATGAGTCCTACCCAGTGATAGTTAGTCCCTTGCCCAATTTTGGTGATCACATGGACCATCCAACTCTCCAACACTCCTGCACTTTTCAATCCTGCCACCCTGCTCAGAAGTGTGATGGCATCATATACATCTAACCTAAACTTAACCCTGTGCAGCTGCTTGGGAAACTTTGAATGATGGGATTTTGGCTTCTCTAGCCATGAGTTGATTATCTATTGAGCTTTGACCGGCTCATTCTCATAATAGGTCCTGACAGTGTCAATATTCAAGGCACACACTGAAGGAAGATCCGGCATGCTGAAAGCTTGTGCAATAGAGGCCGGACTGAAGTTGGCCAAGACCCTTCCCTCGGTGCTAACCACCCGCTGTGTGTCAAAATCATATTGTCTAGCACATTCCAAAATTAACTCATAACACTGGACCGCCGGAGGGAAACTTGCCACATGCACCAATCCGGAGTTCATCATCCCTTGCCTCAGGGCTGACTGATCCTTCTCGGCCGTTCTCTGCTTAAACTCCTCATATCTCCAGGCCCCAACATTGGTGTCAGATACGTCAACCCACATAGAAGACACTTTTCTTTCGGGGAGCTGGTTCTTCATGTCTAGTCTCAATCGTTTAGTCTCAAAAATGGACGATGCCCCTGTGCCACCCTTAGACTTTCCAGTAGCAGATTTGCTTGATTCGGCCTACACATCTAAAAATCATCATTAGTATTCAATTGTTATGCCTATTCCAATCCAAAAGGTTAGCACAAATCATATAAATCAATCAAAGTCCATTGCCGACTGCTAATCCTTTGAGATCCAGAGAAATCAGATAGTCCAGGAAAATCATGCAAACTAGAAAAACACCGTCGGGGCAGAATTTCAGAGAAATCTGACCCAAACAGATTCCTGCTGCCAAAGCATCATTAGTCAGATAAATTGCTAGTGCAGATGAAAAAGAAGAAGATAATCATGGAATTCACTCATTGGCAACAAGGAATAAGCTTTAAACAATCGTTCCATTAATCCTATCGTCGAAACATTAAAAAGGACACCACCAGACAGGAAATCCAAAAAAATCCAGATGGAACGGATTTTTTGCGGACAGCTTAGAATGTTTTGGAAATAACCTCAATCCGCGGAATAAGCCCAAACCAGGAAAATCTGAAAGCAGCGGAATTCCGCAACGACCTCGGAAACCCAAAAAATGGCGAAACGCGAAGCAAAATTCAAATGAGCACGGGATCTTCCCTTCCTGAGTTCTAATGGTTTCGAAACTAATAGCAATCCACAAAACTCAGGGTGCAAAAGGATTTTTGACCCTCAAAACTCTCAAAGGATGAATCCCTATATCAAAATAATGATGCCCTAATTTGAATAACCAGACCTCTGCCATTAATATCAGAGCAAGCTTTAATGTTTAAAATATCAGCTAAGGATTTACCTAAAGCACTCGAATTTTCACAAGACGGGGAAGTCAACGTGATACAAGGACAAAATCGCTCAAGCAAAATGAAACCTTCGTTCTGAGCCGAACACCGAGGAAAACCCTAACTTCGCACACTAGCAAATTTCACACCAAAAAGAAAGCAATCTAACCGAGGACCCCATCCAATGGATGCACATGTCGTCTCATGGATAAATAGAGCCCATAGGGCACATGAAACAGGGTTCTACAACAAAAGACGAGTCAAACCCCGACTCTACAAATATGAAATCAAAATCAACCAAGGGCCGACCCAAAACTAACAATATCCAATGCAGAAACCCTCAACCACCACGCAAGCAAACGGAAGGGCAATGATAACATACCATGGATTGATGCAGATGAAGTTTGGGCTTGAAAAGATGACCACGCAGCAAACGAACACGTCCAAGCAATAAAACCCAGACACTGGCACCCAAACAATCCTCACGCAAACGAAACAAGATCAATTCTCAAAGCTCAAATGGAAAACTTAATCGCCAGAGCGAAACAAGGGAGCAATGAAATTAGAATGATGGTTGAAATACCCTAAATCCGCCCTTATACCCGTCTGAGCAAAGGTACCTCGACCATTAATGTGCGACAAGACATTTCTGACAAATCCGAAAACCCGAGCCCAACACGGAATTTTGGAAAATCCCAGGATGCGCGGAAACACCGATTTCGCAGAAATGCAGAAACTGGGGAAATGAGGAAGATCGGGATTTTAGAGCAGACCGGGAAAATCCGCCAGAGCTGGCAACTCGAGTCAAGGGTGAACCCCGAATCGAGAATCCCCTAAACTATTAAGGAACCAGGGCCCGGAAAAATCCGCTAGAGCTGGAAAATCCCAGAACTAGGTGAAAACCCGGAGTTTGCTAAAAACTCAATTTCAATCAATTCAAACCTCAAGGCAAGGTCAAAACCAACAAGACCAACATGTCAAAACCTTAAAATGATAAATCCAATGAAACCAAAGGTTAAAAGACATCCCGAAAGAGGGTCCCTACTCCAAGTGGGGCGTGTGTGCAAAAACTGCACAACAAATGGCGACTCTGCTAGGGAAATGCTCCTGAGCATTTCAATGATAAACTAGAATTAAGAACCCAAAACTTATGGTTTCAACTCAGATACCTAACCACCATCCTAAGTTAAAACAAAGAAACTCCCAGCCATTCAAACATTCCTATACCAGGGTCAAAGTGTGTGCACATGCATGTATTACCTGCCCTTAGTTGCAAGAAGAACCCTACTTGGTATGAATAGGCTACGTAAAGATTCTTACTCTAAAAGTAACCTGGATAGAGCCTCGCTGCTAGTCAGGCATCCATAGCCCCGACGAGGTTATCGCTGTGATCCCCCTGAACATAGCTCTACTGCCAGCCAGGCGTCTATAGCCCCGGTAGAGATATTCAGATCCCCCTGATAAGTTGAATTCAAACCTCATGATTTTCAATATATATTTTTTTATTTTGCTAATATTTCTTGTCTTTTCACTCACTTCATTCAACCTATGAATAGTGAAGTCCACACTCAAGACTGAGAGCCACAGTGGCACTAGAGCAGAAAAGGATTTTTCACCTGATCAGACCTTATAAGGATCTTTTACAACTTCAGGTATATTAAGGATTAAAGGTATAAGACCCCCATATATTTCTGTTCAGACTGATTGGAAAACCTTTGCTTTAGCGTAAGGAGAAATGACATAGGTTAAAGAATTCATACCATGGTATTCTAGAAAAATGATCAAAGTTTGTAAAGGAAATACCAAGAACATTAGACCTGCTTTGCCACCGTTACCATACAAATGCACCCACAATCCCCAAAAGAAAAAGGACCAATAGCAAGAGCAACGCAAACCAAAACAAACAAACCAAAGAAAACCTACTCTAACCAAACAAGACCAACAAAGCAAAAGGGAAACCTACCCTAACCAAAGCAAGCAAAACAAACGAACAAAGCAACCTAAACTAACTATTTACAAAGCAAAGAGCTGAAAACAGCTCAAGACTAGAAATAATGTTTCAGATACTGCCCATTGACAGGCAGTGGTATGTCTTCTCCCGTGAGAGTCCTCAGACGGAAGGCATTATCTCCCAGTATTTCGACAATCTGATATGGGCCAAGCCACAGTTTATCAAACTTTCCATGGTTTCCTTTCTGATCATGAGGCTTATCCCAGTATAAGACAAGGTCAGAAATCCTGAAGGCTTTGATTTTAGCTCTCCTATCAAACCATCTCTTAACTACCCCCTGATGTTTGGCAAATTTTTCAAGGGCATTATCTCATTTTTCTTCAAGGTGCAATAATTCTGTTAACTTGGCCTCCCTTCTATCCCCTTCATCATAAAACTGATTTATAAACTACAGAGTTGGGATCTTAAGTTGGATAGGGAAAACTGGTTCCAGACCGTACACTAAATGATAAGGAGATGTACCAATGGAGGACTTAACTCTAGTACGATCTGCCCAAAGAGAAAATCGAAGCTGGGTGTGCCAGTCTTTTGGGTTCCTCTTTAACAGTTTTCGGATGACAGTCAACAGGTTCTTGTTAGAGGATTCAGCTAGACCATTTCCCTGGGGATAATAATTAGATGCAAACTTCACAACAATTCCATGATCAAAGGCCCAGTTTGAGAATCTCAAAGATGCAAAGACAGGACCATTATCACACACAACAGCAACAGGACATCCAAACCGATTGAGAATGGCAGATTCTAAAAAATCAATTACTACCTCTGATGTACACTGCCTACAAGCAAAAGCTTCAGTCCATCTCGTAAAGTAATCAGTGATGGTGAGGATGTACCTATGGCCAGCAGAAGATGGTGGATTGATGGGGCCTATGAAATCCATACCCCATTGAGCAAAAGGTCTTACCTCGGTGACCAGTTGGAGCGGGAGTGCTGCACACCTTTCTCTTGTTGCTGTAGTCTGGCAAGTGTGACATGTCCGTACATGTTGATGAACATCCTTGAACAATGTAGGCCAGTAATACCCTGCCCTCAAAATCTGATTTGCAGTAGCAATAGCTGAACCATGACCAATACCGTACTTCTCGTGGAACTCGTTCATCACTCTCTCAGCTTCCTGTTTCCCAAGACATCTTAAATAAATACCCTCATGATTCTTCTTATACAAAAAAACTCCTTTCAGCATGAAACCGTCACTTTTCAACCTTAAAGCTCGCCTCTGTACTGCATTAAGGTGAGTTGGAGGTCGTTGATTCAACAGGTAATACACTATATCATAATACCAGCCGTCTGGGGAAACCTCTTCAACATTATAGTTCAGAACAGATAATTCAGGGCCTATCTCTGCCATAGTCTGGGTGAGTCCTTGCCCTCTTACTAGCTTCATAGGCTGGATCTCAATGTCATACTCTTGTAACATGGTCACCCATTTAGCTCTGCGCTCCCCTAATTCATTCTGCATCAGGAGTAACTTAACTGCGGAATCAGGAACAATTGCAAACACCTTATTTCTGAGAATATAATGCACAAATTTCTTCACTACTCGAACAAGGGCATATGCTTGCTTCTCCACACTTGGGTATTTCAACTCAGCATCCTTTAATGGTGCACTCATAAAAGCGATGGGATGCTCATTCCCCTTATCAGACTTTTGCGTCAGCATTCCAGCACATGAGTGGTCTGAAGCAAATGAATAGATATAAAAGGGTTTGCTATAGTTAGGACTTACTAACACTGGAGCATCAGCAATAGCTCTTTTGATCTCTGCAAAGGCTTCCTTTGCTTCTGTAGTCCATTCGATCTTCGCATCTTGTTTCAACATAGCATTCAATGGCTTCACAATTTCAGCAAATCTAGTAATGAATTTTCTGACAAAGTTAATCTTACCAAAGAAGGACTTCATCTCTTTTTTGCTGGTAGGCGGCTGATTTTTTAGGATGGCTTCCACTCTCTCTGGATCTATAGCAATTCTTTTCTCTGATATCACATGCCCCAATAGCTTTCCTTTTGTTACTCCGAAGATACACTTCTTAGGGTTCAAGGATATGCCGAATTCTCTGCACTTCTGAAACACTTTGTACAGATCTAAGATATGATCCCCTCTGTTCTTGGAGAACACAGTCAGGTCATCCATGTAAATGATGATGCATTTCCCTATGATGTCTTTGAAGGCAATATCCATAGCCCTTTGGAACGTGGCTCCTGCATTAATAAGCCCAAATGGCATCCTCTTGTAGGCAAAGGTTCCCCACTTAGTCGTAAAAGTAGTCTTGTGTCTATCCTCATACTGGACCATCACTTGATTATACCCTAAATAACCATCCAGGAAGGACATCATCTGAGAACCATTGAACACTTGAAGCACTTCATCCAAAGAGGGAACTGGATAATTATCTTTTTTTGATGATCTGTTCAGATTTTGGAAGTCAACACAAAGCCTAATTTCACCATTCTTCTTTCTTACTGGAACCAGATTCGCCACCCATGTTGAATGCCTAACAAGAAATATAATCCTGGTAGATAGCAACTTCTGAACCTCTTTTTGTATGACTGGTTCCAACAATGCGTTGATAGGTCTCTGTCTCTATCTAAAAGGCTTGGCATCGGGCTTCAGAGGTATAGTATGAGTTATGATGGATGTGTCATAAGTCTTCAAGTCTTCATAACCCCAAGCTACTATATCTGGAAAGTCGTGTAGGTCTTTGATTATACTGTGTCTTTCTTCTGGAGTGCATACCTTGCCAATGAAAATATTCTTAACATTGTCCTCAGTTCCCACATTGTGAGTGTCGCACTGTCCACTGATTGATTCTTTCTTTACCTCTTGTTCCTGATCTCTGATCTTATCCATATCAAAAATTCATTCCAACTGCACCATTCCCCTGGGAATAGTATTGGACTTCAGATTCAACACACCCTCTAGATCCAATTCTGCTTCCTGAGGTTCTGTTTCATCAATGATATGTGAAGCAAAAACATCTGTATTTGTGATGAAGTCAAGAATATGTTTATCATCCTCAAACACCTAAAAATTAGTCACATTGTCTGGGACTGATGGCACAGGAGTTAATTCAACAGTAAACTTCTTCAATCCTGATAGAGACAGGGGCTGCAGAGTGCTGGCTGCCTGGGCTAGGGAATCAGCAGTTTGATTCCTTTTTCATGGGATCAATTGGATATTAAAAGCATCAAATCCCTCAATGAGGTCCCACAATCTATGCCTATAGTTAGTCATTCTCCTATCGTGACATGAATATTGCTTTCTCACTTGTTTAACTACCAACTCTGAATCTCCAAAAACTTGTAGAATCTTGACATTTTTCTTGAGTGCCATAAGAAGCCCATGAATTAAAGCTTCATACTCTGCTACATTATTTGTACAATGAAATTGGAGCCTATGGGAAGCAAAGAAGTTTTT
Organism: Sequoia sempervirens; assembly: GCA_007258455.2. Lineage (NCBI taxonomy): Eukaryota > Viridiplantae > Streptophyta > Pinopsida > Cupressales > Cupressaceae > Sequoia > Sequoia sempervirens. The sequence continues at coordinate 15,555 of VDFB02362146.1, forward strand.
ACCTTTTGGACTAATCAGCTCAAACCCTGCTCCAGCCCCATGCTTGGACTTAGATCCATCAAACTTAAGAGTCCAGTATTCTGCAGTGGTATTTTTCTTCATTCTGTCTTTTGGTTTATCAGTGTTAGAGGCCTTCTCAATCACCACAGGTTTCTGGCTTTCGCACTCTTCTTGAAGATTCTGCTCATCTGCCTCAACTGCTTCAACTGCCTGAGTTGGATTCATGCATTTTTGTACTTGTTTCACTGCTGTTTGGCACAAACAACACTCCAACTCCGAGTGAGAGGCATTGTGGACTCTACACCAATTTGGTAAGAGTAACTCCGTAAAGCTTGTCCTCTTTCCTAGGTGAGTCTAGTTCTCCATACACTGCTTAATGAATTCCTGGAAGCTGTCTAATAGGCTGATCTGCCTGTCCTCAGATTCTTCTTCCTCTTCAACTGATTCTATCAAGACTTCAATAAGGCTAGACCCTATCTCAACATCTGTAGGCATTGAGTGTAGCATCAAAACCTCTTCTGCATCTGATTCTTCATATTGAGCTGATAGCAGGTAATTTCTCATTCCAACCTTTGATATCAGTACTTCTGTTGAAGTCTTTTGGTATTCTGTAATCATGTACTTCATTCGGGGTTCTCTCTCAATCCTGATTTGATTAGGCACTCCCTTCCATGGAAGCCACATGTGAGAGTGGTCAGTAGACACATATCCGTTCAAAGCCTTGGTGAACTCTCTTCCTAGAATCAAACCATATGCATCAGGAATATTGGCTACTTGGATATTGATAACCTATTGAATCCTTGGATCAGAGGCTATCTGCATCTGGATCATGTTAAGTTCTCCTACCACACTCACTTCAGTTCTGTCCAATTGAGTCACCTTCTTCTGGGAGTCAGCAGGTGTAATTCCTAGGGCTCTACAAACTCCGAATGGCATCACGTTGGTGGAAGCACCCGAATCCAACAAGCAGTTATGCAAATTCTTCCCGAATATACAGACAGAGATTAAAAATGGTGGGGTTTCTGTCTTTCCTTGAAACAAAGTGGGCTGAGTATCCACCTGGGCTACCTGAGTCCTGTCCTTTTCTTTTCCTTTGTCTCCCGGAGGCGGGTTGGTCCTAATTTGGGTCTAATTTTGTGTGTTCATAGGCTGAAAACTGGAAGTCTGGATGACATGTTCGCCAGAAGGCTTGTCCAATGACTTTTAATTTGCATCATAGGTGCCTAAGACAACCTTCCTAATTGTAGGGAACCTTAACAACTCAAATGCATAAATATTTACCTTTAGTTTCTTGAACTCCTCTACTACATATGAAGCCATCTGCTCCTCACTCATATCAATAGAGACTTCCTTAGATGGTTCCTCCACCTTTTCCTTCTGTGGTTCAGTTTAAGCCTGTCTGTCCTTCGAAAGGTACTACTTGGAGACATGTGGATAAGACGGGTTGTTACTAGCATTAGGATCTGGAGGAGTACTAAAGTTGTTGGGAGGAATGGAAGTGGTGAAAGGTCCTCTAGGCTATGGATTTCTATGAGGCATATCCCTCAATCCTTGTCTCTGAAACATCTATACTTCTTCAACATAAGCTTCCTCCTGATCGAGGGGGCCATTATCATTCATTTCTTCATTGAATAGCCGGGCAACTTTATCTCCATTACAAATCTGATCTATTTTGACTTCCTGGGAATTAGGTTCTTCTAGTACATTTTCCTTGCTGGCTGGGAAAGGAGCATGATTCAATACTAGCACAGGAGAATCATAGGAGTTAGAAGGAAAAACCTCCTATCCATTCACATTGTTCTCTACCTCATACTGAAAAATAGAAGCAATAGTTTGGAACTCTGGACATTCCAATTCTGAATGCTGGCTTGTCTTGTGGAGCCTACACCATCCTAATAGGGCTGCTTCTTCCAGATACACACCAGTAGGAGGCTTATCTTGACTGACTAGTTGGTTTGCAGACTGATTAACAATCTGATTGGCAGGTTGATCTAATGGGGTAGGGACTCCTCCATTATTAGGCCCTGTATTCCAAGTTCTATTCTGTCCTTGTGGCAGCCTTTTATCAAATCCTGATCCACTTCCTTGGCCTCTATCAAAATTCTGCCTCCTATCGTTACTGAAACCTCTATCATTATTGTAACCTCTATCCTGATTATACCTTCTATCATTGTAGAACCCTCTGTCATTACACTGTCCCCTGTCAAAATTTTATCCTTGTGAAAACTCCCTGTTCTGATTAGATTGCATTCCCTTCTGGGCAGTTTGCAGTTGACTGTTCTGATTTCTTAAGTCACCTCTAGATTTAGCTTCTTTATTTGCTCAGCCATTTCATCAATCCTCTCCCTATTGAGATCTTGGTAAGGGATCTGGTTCAGGTTATTCTGAGGGGGAATAGGCATTGTGGCGGATCCCAAAGACTGATGCAACACCTCAGAATTCTGCAGATAAGCAAGGAAGCTATTCGGTTGTGTTTGATACATTGGCTAATTAACTTATTGTTGAGGGAAGTTTGTCATAGGAGAGATCTGACTCATGGGATGACCAGGGTGTGGTACCATGGGTAATTAGGGAACTGGGTTCATGATTGGGATATGATTGGTGAGAGCCTGATTTACTGCCTGAATCTGGTTGGGATGTGCAACTGGTCCCAGAGAAGGTAATGGCCCAGTCAGGTGTTGTATCAAATCTATACTAAGCTTGACAGCCTCTGTATAAGCATTAGTTAGGGTACCTAGAGGGTTGGTTCTCCATTTCAAAAAGGTTGTTGTTAGGCTATCTAGGGCTTCATAATAGACTCCCAGGGCAGTACCATATCCAAAACATATGGGTCTTGTAATCTGGTGAATGCATGGTGGAACCTATTATTGAAACTGGCTATCAGTTCATTAACCTCTCTTTTAACCTTGATGAACTGCAGGTATAGCTGATTGGCATTGATGAGAATTCTGAATTTCTGTAAAAAGGCCTTTTTAAGATCATTCCAATTAAGGATTGAGCCAGCAGGGAGATGGTTGTACCAGTAAAAGGCTTCTTCTCCTAGTGAATAAGGGAACAACCTACAGGAAACATCCTCATGAACAATCCCTCTATCTTTGAGACAAGTTTGGAAAATCCTTAGGTGTTCTTCAGCAGTCCTGTTTGGGTCATTAGCATGAAATTTTGAACAGAAGTGCTCAGGGTTTTTGGGCATAACATTATAGGATTGGAAGAATAGGGGCGACGGGTTATTGGCAAGGAAAGCCATTGGTAAAAGTGGGGGTGGCGGTTGTGGTTGGTTAATCACAGGCTGATGCTGCTGAATGGGAACCTCCTCAGGGATGGGTATGGCTTCAACCTTAGGATGTGAAGATATGGATGATGTTGGTGAAGGGATGGGTGATGATGATTCTCCCCTTTCTCGAGTCTTTCTTGACCTAGCGTGGAATTGTAACTCCTGTAAATCTTCCTCTCTTGTGGTAGATCTGGTATTTCTCCTGTATCTCTCTGGAGAGATGGTGTTCAAGAAACTATCCAGTGTGCTCATTCAAGCCCTCCTTTTAGCACCAATCTGTTGATGATGTTTTCTGTACAGCAACAACTCAGACAGAATACAATATTCTATCTCTCTTGAAAGGTTATCTTCAATAATAAATCACCAAAAATTACCCCAAGGTCTCTCGGGTGTTAGGTCATAACAGTGCATAAATAGCTCAGATAATTATGTGAAAATGCTGGTAATCACAAAGGGACCTTACTACAAGCAAACTATATCTTTCAACTTATCAGATCTGACAATATGATGATCTTAAATCCTAAATCTAACCAAATGATAAATAAATAGCAAAAGATAAGGGTGCGAGGATATAATATAATCTAAACTACTCCTAGAATGAACAATGTAAACAACAGATATTTGGAATGGACCTATCTCAACTAACCGGTTCTTGATCAACCCACAATGCAATCTTACAAGAACGGTGCACTCTTCTAAGGTATTTGAATTTTCAAATCACAGATTTGCATCTACAATCGAACTTAAGCACATTGAATATATATGGTCCAGGTTGACTTCACCAGCCTACTACAATCAGATAGTTACTGGGAGTATAGACCAGAGATAGCTACAAACATTCCAAATATGAAATCATAAACATCATACATCCAATTGAAACTGATTTATTTCTAAATACTAAACCCTAGATTTCCAAGCAATTTGAAAGATAGAACAAAAGAACCACACAAGATGAAATAACACAAGAGATTGCACCAGGAAAACCACAATGTCTTCAATTGTATTAATCACCAAGATGCTGCAACAATTCAACTGTTCTGATACAGAATTTGCTTCAAGAAACTGAATATTACTTCTAAGGAAAATGCTCTAACTATTGCTCTCACTTCTCTATCACTGTCTAGCTAATGTCTAACCCTTTACAATGAGGCAAGAATGCCTATTAATAGCAAATCCCAAGGTATGTCAGCCCAGCCAAACATTTTTACAAAATAATAAAAATCCGCCAAAATAGGTCGGCCAAGGAAAAATGAACTAAGGCACGCATTAAATGCCATCATCCAAGTCAGCTTTGACACAGTCCCCAAGGAAGTCCAATCCAATGCATGCCCTATGATAATAGCGAAGCACAAATCTCGAAATGAGCATTAACTACTACTCCCTTTATCTTTCTTCTGAATTGACGACCCTTGGACCTTCAAGAATACTCCATCCAACTCAGCAACGGTGGCAATGGCAAGACCTTGAGTCGGCATTTAATTGAGTCTATTTCTTCCTTGGACCACTCAACAGTCTTGTTCCAATCTTCCCTACTGGCCATATATCTATCCATCACTGCCATGTAGGTGGCTGCATCATCAAGTAGGTGGCCAGTGACAGCTCCATCAGAATTCGGGGCATAAATTTCATGCCACCACTCCTTCAATTGTTCCAAGCTCAGATACTTGGGAGCTATCTTCTTTATGCCAGTCATTACCTCAAAGAAGGCAATGCATCCATCGTAAACTGCAGTAAGCTCTCCGTCAATTGACTTCCTTCATTTCTGTATCTTCTTCAGAGACTTCTGCCTGATCTGCAGTGCCTCGAACCATTCCCACGGCTCATCCAACATGGAGGAAGGAAGGATTCCATCCTTAGCCAATTGCTCTTTACCATGCCCCAGGATAACCTTCGATTTCTACAACAGGAGGTCCATATCATCCTTATCCTGAGACAGGATATGCTCTAACAGCTCCTTCGCCCGGACTGCATCCTTTCCTACAGATAAAATCTCCTTAATAGTATCATCCCCTTTTGTTTGGACATCCACCAGCCAATCTATGGCAGCTTGAGCTGAGGCCTTCATCTTTTCAATCCCAGAGATTGTTTCCTTAGGTAGAAAACTAGGAGTGGCAGAAGAAGAAGGGTGGAGAGACTGCAAAGGTTTCATGACCTCCTCCAAGCATTTCCTTAACCTTTCATTCTCCCTCTTCAGTTCACATTTAGTCTGAGTCTCTCTCTTCAATCTGTCAACAATCACTGCGCTGGATCCTTCAAACTCCTCAATATCCTGCTCCATGGATGCAGGCCCGAGGTTGATAGTCTGGACATTATAGTCCTAGCCTGTAACATCCTCTCTCATTTTGTCTGCGGTAGGAGTGGCAATGTGGACTACCCTGTTGTGTGTTTCATCCCTTTCCACCCTTGAGATCACCTTGGCAGCTTTCTTTTTCTTTCCTTTGCCGATTTTTGACAACATCTCATCCCAGTCCAAGGGAGTATCTTCAACAATCACTTGCTTCTTCCTTGCAAGTTCCCTCTCCAGCCAGTCCGGGGCTACAGGGTCAGTCCGGATTTCTTCTGTCCTGGCATCTTCTGGCTCTTCTGTCACATTTTCTTCTTCTGCAGTTGCTTTATCATCTTCTTTCTCCGGAAGCTGCCTACCTTGGTCGGCCTCTTCAAATCCTAACTCTGGAAGCACCGGTGATGGAGTCCTAGCAGGGATATTTTCCTCTGGCTCAGGTGATCCACGACCTCTGTCACTTTCTGGGGAATCCTCATACTGCACCAACGGAGAAGTATGTCTTTCCTCTGTCTAAACTTCAAGTTCTACAGCTTCACTAAAAAGTGCCCCCTCCTTAAATGGTTCTACTTCCCCGCTAGTTTCATGTTCACCAGGATTTCCCGATTCAGGTATGCTCGGTGGAGGAGAAACAGACTTGGATGGCTCCTCAACTGGTAGCTTTGGGGAAGAGTCCTTCTGTTGTGCAGCATCCCTGGGAGAGGGAGTTCTTGATTTCCTCGTATAAACTTTTGTTTTCTCTCCTCCGGAACTCTCCACATCGATAATTGGAGGCTCATCACCCGAAGCAGCCTGATCTTTCTTCTTCGCAGTCCTTGTGGCTCTTGTCTTCTTAGGTGGTGGAGGAGCATCCTCCTCTTCTGCTTTCTCCATCTCCTCCTCATCAGAGGACTTGCTAATTGTCAAGGTCTTCCACCTTCGCTTCCCTTTCGGTTTCCTCTTTGTTTCAGGTTCAACTCCCTTGGGACCCCTGACCTTGATCTTGAACGGTGAGGTCTTCACTGTTTTCCCTTTGGGGTCATCTTCTCCGGATTCCTCAGAAGTAGACATGGGGTTGAGATTCCCCATCAATTCGAAGGTGCAAGCTATCTTTGCATTCTCCAATTCCCAAATTTTATGTTTCACCCAAGAAAGAGTGAACTTCATCACAGGAGCCATTAGGTCCTCCAGTTCCGTAACCTCATCCTCGTTCCAGTTTATATCTCCGGCTGGCCTGTCTTTCACTGCCTCATAGGCGTGGTCCTGCACCAGATTTCCATCATCATCCAATTGATTTGGGATTAACTTGACATTGTATTGCCTAATTGCCTCCATAGGGAGCCTGGAGTATCTTTTCTTTCTCGCCTCAAGGTCATCTTTGATATTGACCCAATAATCTTCTAAGTCATCTTTATGCCTATACTCCCTAGTGGCCTTCTTCTGCGCTTCTCCTGTTACATCAAAATTCATCCTTTTAGAATGGAAGGAGAAACCATATGCAGCCAGTTCCTCCCCTGCGGTGTGAGCTGATTGAATAGAGGGGCATATCTCCACCACACCAATCCCGAGAGGGAAGTCTCCTCTGAAGCCTGTCTTGTGCTTCTCCCTCTTCACCACATCATCAAATTCACAGATTTGTCTCACAACTTCTAATAGCACAATGTGGTCAGTAGGATACCGGGGTAACCTGTAAGGGGCAACCGGGCATCCATCAATCCTGAGGTAGGTGAAGGTAGGGAACTGGATGAACCAGGCTCCATAGTTCTTTATTAGCCCTTTGGCTCCATCGGATAACCTCATGTGCTCAGCATTCTGGAGTGTCTAGGTAATATGCATTGTGAATGCATCATTGGCCCTTCTGTAATCTTTGTGCCCCAAATGCAACTCCGGATAAACCTCATAGATTATATTCTGTCCAATTGTTCCCCTCGGATTCAGACCTTTGTATGGGTAGGAAATGGCCAACACATACATTACATATGAGGACATAGTGAATTTCTTTGCCTCCAGGACATTCCTCAATTGTCTATCAATCTTGGCACTGATGAGTCCTGCCCAGTGATAATTAGTCCCTTGCCCAATTTTGGTGATCACATGGACCATCCAACTCTCCAATACACCTGCACTTTTCAATCCGCCACCCTGCTCAGAAGTGTGATGGCATCATATACATCTGACCTAAACTTACCCTGTGCAGCTGCTTGGGCAACTTCGAATGATGGGATTTTGGCTTCTCTAGCCATGAGTTGATTATCTGTTGAGCCTTGACCGGCTCATTCTCATAATAGGTCCTGGCAGTGTCAATATTCAAGGCACACACTGAAGGAAGATCCGGCATGCTGAAAGCTTGTGCAATAGAGGCCGGACTGAAGTTGGCCAAGACCCTTCCCTCGGTGCTAACCACCCGCTGTGTATCAAAATCATATTGTCTAGCACATTCCAAGATTAACTCGTAACACTGGACCGCCGGAGGGAAACCTGCCACATGCACCAATCCGGAGTTCATCATCCCTTGCCTCAAGGCTGACAAGTCCCTCTCTGCCGTTCTCTGCTTGAACTCCTCATATCGCCAGGCACCAACATTAGTGTCAGATACGTCAGCCCACACAGAAGACACTTTGCTTTCGGGGAGCTGGTTCTTCATGTCTAGTCTCAATCCTTCAGTCTCAGAAATGGACGATGCCCCTGCGCCACCCTTAGACTTTCCAGTAGCTGCCTTGCTTGATTCGGCCTGCACATCCAAAAATCATCATTAGTATTCAATTGTTGTTCATATTTCAATCCAAAAAGTTAGCACAAATCATATAAATCCATCAAAATCCACTGCCAACTGCTAATCCTTTGAGATCCGGAGAAATAGGATAGTCCGGGAAAACCATGCAAACTGGGAAAATACCGTCGGGGCAGAATTTCGGAGAAATCTGACCCAGACGGATTCCTGTCGCCAAAGCATCATTAGTCAAATGGATCGTTAGTACGGATGAAAGATCAAAAGATAATCATGGAATTCACTCATTGGCAACAAGAAATAAACATTAAACAATCGTTCCATTAATCCTATCATTGAAACATTAAAAAGGACACCACCAGACAGGAAATCCAGAAAAATCCGGATGGAACGGATTTTCGTGGATAGCTTAGAATGTTCCGGCAATAACCCCAGTCCGCAGAATAAGCCCAAACCGGGAAAATACGGAAGCAGCGGAATTCTGCGACGACCTCGAAACCCGAAAAATGGTGAAACGCGACCCAAAATTCAAATGACCACGGGATCTTCCCTTCCTAAGTTCTGATGGTTTCGAAACTGACAATAATCAACAAAACTCAGGACGCAAAGGATTTCCGACCCTCAAAACTCTCAAAGGATGAATCCCTATATCAAAATAATGATGCCCTAATCTGAATAACCCGACCTCCGCTATTAAAACCAGAGCAAGCTTTAAGGTTTAAAGTATCAGCTAAAGATTTACCTAAAGCACTCGAATCTTCACAAGACGGGGAAGTCAACGTGATACAGGGACAAAATCGCTCAAGCAAGATGAAACCTTCGTTCTGGGCCGAACACTGAGGAAAACCCTAACTTCGCACAATAGCAAATTTTGCACTAAAAAGCAAGCAATCTAACCTAGGACCCCATCTAATGGATGCACACGCCGTCTCATGGATAAATAGAGCTCATAGGGCACGTCAAATAGGGTTCTATAACAAAAGACGGGTCAAACCCCGACTCTACAAATATGAAATCAAAATCAATCAAGGGCCGACCCAAAACTAACATTATCCAATGCAGAAACCCTCAATCACCACGCAAGCAAACGGAAGGGCAATGATAACATACCATGGATCGATGCGGAAGAAATTCAAGCCCAAAAAGTTGACCACGCAGCAAACACGTCCAAGCAATGAAAACCACTGACACCGGTGCTCAAGCAATCCTCACGCAAACGAATCAAGATCGATTCTCAAAGCTCAAATGGAAAGCTTAATCGCCAAAGCAATCAGCAAGGGAGCAATGAAGTTAGAATGGCACTGAAAATGCCCTAAATCTGACCTTATACCCGTCTGAACAAAGGTACGTCGACCATTAATGTGTGATAAGACCTTTCTGACAATTCTGGGAACCCGAGCCCAGAATGGAATTTTTAAAAATCCCAGGATGCACGGAAACATAGATTTCGCAGAAATGCAAAAACCGGGGAAATGAGGAAGATCGGGATTTTGGCAGAGTCCGTAAAATGAGGGAAGATCGTGATTTTGGCGATTCCTGAAAATGGAGGAAAATTGGGATTTTGAGGAGTTGCACGAAAATCCGCGCAAGGACCGGAAAACTGAAGTTAGGCAAAACCCGTGACCTGAATCCGCCAAAAAATCCGACATGTCCGTGGTCCGAAAATCCGCCAGCCGAAAATCCCGGATCTAGGTGAAAACCCAGAGTTTTCCTAAGACTCAATTTCAATCAATTCCTTCCTCAAAGCAAGGTCAAAGCTAGCAAGACTAACATGTTAAGACCCTAAAATGATAAGTCCAATAAAACCAAAGGTCAAAAGACACTAGAAAGAGGGTCCTCACTCCAAGTGGGGCGTGTGTGCAAAAACTGCACAACGTATAGCCTTTTGTGACATTTAAGAGACAACTCCATATAAAACCTACAAGTACACTTTTGTTTTTTCTGCAGGTCGTCAAACATCATGAGCACCATCTAGAATCTCCCAAAATCTTATGAATGTCAAAATTAAACCCTACTCATTTCATCTAATGAGCAATAGTTGAGGAGACAATACCTTGAAGAAAGTGCAAGAATATGGGAATGATTTTCAAGGTTCATGAAAAAGTATAGGAGTTTGGCAGCCTTTCACATGCATAAGCTTCTATTTTCTCAAGTAATACATCAAATGTACTAATTTGAGACCCAAGAGCATACCTAGCAGGTAGATAAGCTTAGCAAACCAAATGTGCTATGGTAGAAAAAAAAAATATGAAAGGAAGAGGTAGAGAACTATATCAGAGTGCAGATGGCCAAGGAAAGAAGAATAGTAGAACAAGTTAGACACTTCAATGATAACCATAAAAAGAAAAATGGCTACTCGTGGAATGTGATGATTGCAGCTTATCAAAGACATGGGTTTCCTCACAAGGCATTGACACTATTTCACCAAATGCAGCGAACAGGTGTGCAACCAGATACATTCACCTTTTCCAGCATCCTCCCAGCCTGCGCCAAAATAGGAGCTTTGGAACAGGGTATGGACATCCATCAAGACATAATCGAAAAAGGCTTTGTTTTAGATGTTGTAGTCGCCAGTGCCCTGATAGACATGTATGCAAAATCTGGAAGCATGCATAAGGAACGTGAAATGTTTGACAATTTACCTCAAAGAAATGTGGTATCATGGAATGCAATGATTGCAGGATATGCACAAAATGGTCATCTCGATGAGGGGTTAAGGCTTTTCAACGAAATGCCTCAACGAGATGTGGTCTCATGGAATAAAATTATTGCAGGATATATACAAAATAGCGTTCTAGATGAGGCTATAAGACTATTCAAAGGAATGCCTCAACGAGATGTGATCTCCTGGAATACAATGATTGCAACATGTGCACAAAACGGGGATCTTGATGAAGCTGTAGAGCTTTTCAAAGAAATGCCACGAAGAAATGTGGTCTCATGGAATACAATGGTTGCAGGATATGTACAAAATGGTGTTCTTGACCAGGCTTTGAGGCTTTTCAAAGAGATGCCCCGGCGAGATGTGGTCTCATGGAATACGATGATTGCAGCATATATGCAAAGTGGGGTGCTCTTTGGATTCCAGGCTTTAAGACTTTCTAAAATGCTCCTCGACGGATGTGATCTCACAATGTAATGATTGCAGATACCTTTAATAAAATAGTTTTCCTGATAAATCTTTAAGGATTTTTAAAGAAATGCCACAAAGGAATTTGGTCTCATGGAATGCAATGATCGCAAGATACGCACAAAATGGGTTCGTTGACAAGGCTTTGGAAACTTTTAAGAAAATTCAATTGGAAGGTGTGAAGCCAAACTCCACAACTTTTGTCAGCATCCTCCCAGCCTGTGCTGGGATAGGAGCTTTGCAACATGGTATGGACATCCACCAAAGCATAGTCAATAGTGGATTTTTGTCAAATGCTTTAGTTGGGAGTACCCTAGTAGATATGTATGCAAAATGTGGAAGCATACAAAAGGCACAAAAGTGTTTGAAAAAATGTCTCCACGAGATGTGGTCTTATGGAATGCGATGATTGTTGGATATGTGATGCATGGGTTTTGCAAAGATGCTCTCGAGCTCTTTGAACTAATGAAGCTCTCTGAAACAAGCCCTGATCATGTTAGCTTTGGTTGTTTTTATTTTCCTGCAACCATGTAGGTTTAGTGGAGGAGGGATGTAAATACTTTAATTTCATGAATGACTCTTATTGCATTATGCCTACAATAGATCATTATGTATGCATGGTTGATCTACTTGGCCATGTAGGCTATCTTGAGGAAGCTCTAAAGTTTATCATCAAAATTCCAATTAAACCTGTAATTGTTGTGTGGACGTGTCTGCTTGGTGCTTGTAAGTCACATAAAAATATAGAGATTGGAATATTTACAGCAACTCTTCTTTTTGAATTGGATCCTAAAAAATGCTACGACTTATGTGCTCCTGTCAAACATCTATGTGGAGATGGGAAGGTGGGGTGACATTCAAAAGCTAGGGGGATTGATGAAAGATCAAGGAATTAAAAAGATACCTGGATATAGTTGGATTGAAGTCCATAAAATGGTGCATTTTTTTTTGTCGGCAGATCACATCCACAAACATAGATCTATGCGAAGTTGGAGAAATTCTCTAAATATTAAGAAGATGGGGTATTTTCTAGAATTTAGATGAGGAAAACATTTTTTCCTATGCCATGAGAGTGAGGTTTGCAACTGCATTTGGCTTGTTAAAAATGTCCCCTAGAACAACTACCAGAGTCGCCAAGAAGCTTCAAGAATGTTCTGCATCCAAAACTGGAATTAAATTTTATCCTTGAAATTGATTCAAGATACATTGATGTGAGAGATACAAACCGGTTTTATTATTTCAAACGAGGAAAGTGCTCTTGTGGAGATTACTTGTGAAGCTAAGTGAAGCATTCTATAAACCCAGAATCACACTATGACAAAGTCCACAGTGATAGATTTGCAGTGATAAGAACGGATTAGGTTATATTTTCAAGTTTGCTAAGCTAGATAATGCTATCAACTAAATATCATATATATAGGATGCCTTATCAGCCTATGAATATTGATTTTTTACATTCTCTAGGTTCAAGAAAGCTATAGAACCAAATCACTAAGGTCAACTCACAATATTCAATACAACCAAGTACCAAATGTTTTACTGCTTTTGTCCTTAAAGGGTTGAAGCCAACATATGATTCAAGTGCAAATGAACTTGGGGGTGCAACATTCAGCCTAACTATCATAACATGAAGTGTCACAAGTGGAACATGAATTGTATCATCTTCCTTAGCCTTCATGGCTTTGAAGCATTATGTGTAAACCTCTTGAATATCAAAACACATATGTAGCTAATGAACAATAAACTATAAAGTATAAACAACCTACATCTCCCTTGAGAGCATGACATGTACGGAATGCACATATTAATGAATTTTCCATTCCAATTTTGTTATCTTTCCTATGTGTCATTATCTTAATGTTATTTATAATTTATGAACAATTATTGAATATTTCTTCCTCATATAGCACATCTCGATTTTCATAATTTAGAATGTTGCCCTTAGAAATCTCTCTATTTAGAGAACAAAAGAGAGGGGTCATTTCTGCACCTGTGGGATTGAAACAGTATATGTAGAAATGACCCAAATCAAATCTATGTAACTTGAAAATGACCCCCAACTGTGGAGGAATCAGAAATGAAATGAGATGGCATCATTTACACTTCCAACTTCCAGAGGATTCTTCTAGGTCCTAAAAATGCTCCAACATCACCAACAACTATAAATAGAGGTAAAGAGTATGTGTTTAGCATGAAAGGATGTATTTGCAAGTTGAGAATTAGAGAAATTTAGATGTTCATGGTTTGTAGCAGCTTGACAGAGTAGTAGAGGAACAACTATTGTTGTGCACACTTCTTGTACTTGTTATTTCATTAATTCTGTCAAAGGTAGATGACCTTTTGCTGCTAAAGCTATTTTTTTTCGTCATGGGGTTTTATTGTCATTTTTGGAGCAAGTAGAACAAAAGATTTAAATATTTGTGGGTCTTAAATTATTCTATTTTGAGAGCATTCAAATCATTTTATTGTCAGAACGCTTTGATCTTTGTCAATTGTGAAAGTTTATTTTTGTATGACAATTACTAGAGCCCAAAAATTCAAGAGGAAAAACTGTATGCATGAGTAACTAATTGGAAAGAGATATAAGAATTGTGATGAAGAATAAACAATAGGTGAGCCAACACAAGAGCATATTTAAAAGCAATAAATGAAAAAATGGCACAAGAACAAATTTATGTGGATGACTTGGTGAAATCTCTTGACAAAGAAAAAATGATACGAAAGAGGAAGATTTATTGAAAGAGCCATTTGAAAATTAGGAAGGAAAAGAACAAACCCCACTTCAGGTAGAAACAAAAATAGAGATTAAAACTTTTGATTGGAAAATTAATGTAGAAATGTTGGATTCATGGATTAAACAATTGGAAATATATTTGAATGTGCATAAGTTAATGAGGCACAAAATATCTTGTTTATATGCCTCCAAATGGAAGGTCATGTTCTTGTATGGTAGAAAAATTACATATTTAATTGTGAAAAGGGAAAAATCCTACTGTAAGTAGTTGGGAAGAATTTAAAGATTTCATTCATAAAAAATTATATCCCATTGTTCACAAAACTAATCATAAAAAAAGGATGTATTATAGACAAGCAAGTTGGCAATGTGTACATGGTTATACTACAAAGTTTAGAAGGCAAACCATGTGGAATGGCATGGGTTTTAATGAGATGGACATGTTCACAAAGTATCACAAAGAGCTCCACACCAAAATCTAAAGAAGGTTGGCTACCACCAATTCTAAGGACTTAAATCAAGCATGTTTCCAAGCATATCATGTGGAGGAGGAGAGAGGTGGACAAGGGTCTTCCAAGCAAAAGAGAAAGAATTCTAAAGGTAATTTGAAGATTAAAAAAGCTAATATTGTTGTACAGTGAAATAAAGATACAAACAAGCATTGTAGTCATTGCAAAATAGATGGACATATAAATGTTAAGGGTTGGAAATTATATCCAAAGAATTAAAATAAAGAAAAATCAGAATGGTAACCACTAAATAAGAGTTTGAAATAGAAAATAATTCAAATGTAGATGACAAGCTTGGTTTCATAGAGACCATCACTAAGGAAAAGGATAAAATTGTAGAGATGAACAAACTTTTTTATCTTCAAACAATTATTAACAAAGGAAAGGGTCCAATTCATTAGCAAATCTTGATTCACAATGCAATCTAATATTAGAAGAAATAGTTAAAAGGCTTGGTCTGAAAACATATAAACATCCTCACCCATACCCTTTGAGATGAGTGAAAAGAGGTGTAGAAATATAGGTAACTAGAAGTGCAGATTCTAATTTGGTATGAATGCGCAATTCATCACTAATAAAATAATACAAATGTTCCTATTGATATTTTTGACATAGTGTTTGGTAATCCATATCACATATGTTAGATATGTAATTTTTATGAGAAGTGCAAAAACTACAAATGGGTCAAGGATGGAATCAAAAAATTAGCAAAAGGCACCAAAGCAAGGCAAAGGTTGATATGGTAAGCTCTAAAAAAAGCTATTAAATTAATTTAAGTTTTTTTACTTTGTTTAAGGATAAGAAAGATGATGGATCGTGAATTTCTAGTATGACTAATTCTAAATTGAAAGTCTTGGATGAAGTCTTGTCATCTTTTCAAAAGTGTTCAATTGGCCAAAGGGGCTGAGACCAAGAAAGTAGGTGGAGATCATCATTGATGAAGTAGATGCAAATGCTATTCTTATTGATGGTTTTGACATAGTGTTTGGTAGTCTATATCACATATGTTAGAGATGCAATATTCATGAGAAGAACTAACAAATATAAATGGGTCAAGGATGGAATCAAATATATTATTAAAAGGCACCAAAGCAATGCAAAGGTTGCAACAATAAGCTCCAAGCATATTAATTTAAGAAACCAAGCAAACTTTTTACTTTTGTTGAAGGATGAAAAAGATGAAGGATTGGGAATTTCTACAATGACTAATTCTAAAATTGGTGGGGATTAAAACACAACAAAGGAATAAACCCTATGCATGTATACCCTAACCGAAGTATACAAATATATTTATAAATAGTCATGTGAAGGTACAAGCCGTAAAAGTAGCTAAGGGGATAGTGAATACTAAAAGCTAAAAAAGAAGACTCGAAATTTGCACACAACTCTCTATATGTAAGAGTTGCAAACTGCTCACAATCAACTCATTTGTAATATTATCGTTCCTGTCGCTTGGTGCAGTATGGATATCCTTACAAAAAAGTTCATAGATGACCACATAATGACATGGACTACACCATCAATCTTTGTAAATCTTTGATTACCCATATAGACTTATAGTGATTGCATACTTGGAAATTACATGGTCTTCATATATGTATCATGATGGATTAAGTTCAAATGAACAAGTAACTAATAGTTCAAGTATGAAATTATGACAAAATTGCAGCACTCCATCCTGAAGGCTAAAATTTTGGAGCAACAACACAAATGCAAGACCTTGTTCTTTGCACATAAGAAACCCTGCTAGGTAATTACTTTGTTTCAAGCAGAGGTTCTTGATTTAAGTAAACAATTTTGTAAGACAATAATATATTATAAGATGGACATGCCCTCGAAGTTCATTGCTCAATTTCAATGCTTTTGGGAAATCAATATGGTTTATTTTTACATTTTTTAGATTATTTCTACATATTCTCATTTTCAATCCACTGTTGCATCTAGATAAACATTTTAAAATTTCATTTTTCTTTCTCTTAAAAATACCAATGATCTTGTCCTCTACATCAATTCATCATTACAAACCCAACAATATTTCACTCTTTATTTTTATCTTACAAAATCAAACTTGAGAATAAACAAGCCCTAGTTCCAAGGAGTTCATGCTCACCAGTATCTTTTTGGATTACAGAAATCCTATGCAAATGTTCAATTTTCTTGACAGTATGGCTCTTGTCAAAATTAATTAAGCTTCTTTAAGTATGTTTATTTTTCTCATGCATGATCCATATCCAAACTCAGTAACATACACACCAGATTTGTATCGAAAAATGAAGGTGTACCCTAAATATCCCACAGTATCAAAAGCATAGTTATAATAATTTTAGCTATTTATTGGAAATTCCAAGAAAAGAAAAAAAAACCTGTGGCTGCTGCAAATAGATTCTAGCAGGAAATAGCTTGAATAGAGCTCTGGATGATTTTGAACTTTCTCCCTTAATATCTTCTATTCGAGACATAAAATTATCCTGACAATTGACATGGAAGAAAAATATTTCTTAGCAATATATAAGTTGTAGAAGAATACTTTAAAGCTCCAAGTTGCAAGAGAAATTCAAAACATGAACCAAAGAACCAACATAGAAGTTATACCAAGAATGGCATGTCAAGTAGAGGTGCAAGACTACTACTAGATTTTGAAGAAGAATAACTACCAAAACTTCCCTGCAAATTTTCCAAGTGATATGATAAAAAATTGAAGTAAAAAATTTTTGGTTAAAGAACAAAATTTTCTATTAAATGTAACACTAACAAAATTTTGTTAAAAGGGTGAACTTCTATGAGTTCATACCAAAATAATATCAATGCAAAATAGCTTTACACAAATTCAACTACAATCCTTAGGGTAGACACTCATGGAATTGAATACTAAAGCAACTATAGGTGCCTAGTGGAACGCAATAGTGTTACAAGAAATTGCAAACAAACACTAGCTCTAAGGAGTGAAAAATATGACTAGTTTACAGTCTACAAATTGGATGGCTCATTGTGATGAACACATCAATAGAAAGGCACCTAAATCACAACAACAAGAAGACTTCCTATGCATTCAAAGGTACTGAAATGCACAACCACAGATCCTTGCAATTCTAGGATATGGAAACTTGTAAGGACTAAGCTATTAACACATTTTTAAGAAATCACTGTAAGCAATATCTGTACCAAATCAATTTATAGACTCTAATGAACTTTTAAACATATATTGCTTGAATAGAATCATTTGACATGCTTCTGTATTAAACTCTTAAGATCCTATTTGGATTTCAGACTAACATAACAATTTTTTTCTCTTCACTTCCATGTTCCTAGTTGTTGTGCAAGAGCCTTCAATGGTAATCTACATAATATTATGTGTTAGGATTCCTTCAAAATTTGTATCTATCACATGCTTTATTGGGGATATGCATCCCATAAGGAATCAATTTTTTGTTGTAATATATAACTATAATGCATTCAAATGCAAGTTGCATAAGTAAGCTCATTACCTTAAGACAATATAAAGTTGCATATTTGCACATTTGTTCCCTCTAATTGAACATAAACCATTAGATTATTCAAATAGTAGGATTATGAATTAATTATGTATTTATTTAACTAGTATTACTGTGAAAAACATAAGATTATCCACTTTATTATTGACAATTTAGTTTGAGAAGCACAAATATATAGCGAAGAGGGAAAACGTTGAATTACCTTATCCTTTTGGAAATCCATTGTATGTGATCCAATAATAACCACCCTTGACTACGTTTTGTCAAGTTGTTCCAACTTCTTGTAGTGTTCTATATTTCCCAACATTGATCTTTCAACATCCTTTATAAAAAGGAGCAAAGGCTCCTTTGATGCTTCGCTACCCAAAAGCTTTCATCCAAAATTGTTGACATAACATAAACAATGGCTCTGAGAAGAAAATTTACTATCTTATCTAAACAACAACCAGACACTGTTAGGGAAAATCTTAAAAAACTTACACAATAAGGGCATCTAACATAATCTTATTCTCATCCTCGCCAACAGAGTTCTCCAAACAAAGCTCCAACATTGCATGAGAGATATGTGGGCAATTGTCAAGCAAACAACAAAATATCCCTGAGCGTCCTACAACCACACCATCCTATAGCCTACAAACCCCTATAGAGCTCCACATATGAAACCCATTCATATATGGCTAGTGATGAAATGGCAGGTCTGGGACAGATGAGTAAGGTACATAAATTATATTCCTAATATGATTTTAATCTTTAACATAAATAAAGGGATGCAGTTCTCTAGTGTTGAAACTTGCAACTGCAGTAACTCACTAGCAGTAACAAAAGTAAAGTTGCAATCCATGCCCACCAATGTGCTTAAAAAAAGAATTCCATCCTGAATGTTAAGTAATAATTTTCAACCACAGATGAACAGATCAAATCGAAGGTTGATATTCTATGGAACTGGATCACAACTTTAATAAGATGACTACTACATGGTGAACAAATGATTCTTGTGTTTGAAAAAAACTCATTTTGGGAATTTTGGAGATCATTTGACAATATAATTTTAGTCTATAAATGTAAACAAAAATAGCTTTGAGCTTATACGCTAATACAAACAAGTAATTTTCACACAATCCTTCTGGAATTTAGACAAAAAACCTTCACTTACAGTTGTAACATGAATCATCCTGACCATGGATAATCTAAGCTTAGAAATTTTTAATCTGGAAATGTTTTTAACTTTCTCAACAAGCCAGCAAACTATCAATATCATTTTGTAATTTGTATTGTTAATTACTAATGTGCAAATGCAAATGAGCTATATACAACTAAAAGTCCATTCCATAATGTGAAAAATTTAAGCAAATGCAATGAGTGGGTGTAAAGCCCAAATACTCAACCTTTAATCTATTCACAGTAAACTAAATTTGAAAATATTAGGGTTTAAGGACTTACTTAGATGGTTGTATCTCGCTAAATTGGAGAAGTGAAAGGTCAATAACAGAGAGGAAGAGTTTGGGGAAGCAAAGCCATTGCCAGTGTCCTAGCCTGCTTGCGCCAAATAGAAAATGCCATTCACCACTTGTGCCAGCATATACTCTACCTTTGCAAGCATCATCCCTACGTGAAAATGGGAGCTTTGAAACAGGGTATGGACATCCATAAATGCTATTGTATACTCAACTCTGTAGGGTAAAAGATGTCACAATGTCAAAACCTAAATGTGCACATTATTAGGAACTTGGCAGTAATTTTCGTTTTAATAAACATATTCTAAAACCATCGTTACAGCTCGCCAAATCAGAGAAGTGAAAGGTATTGGGGGAGGGGGAAGCAATAGTGGTGGGAAAATGATGAATGTTTAAGATTTGTTAATATAATATATATTACTTTAGTTAGTAACTATTTTCTTTTCTCTTTTTTTTTTGTATTATATGCATTTATGTTCTAGTTTTTTAATTTTTTCTAGGGTTTTTTCTCTCTTTGCTTTATTTTTTTATTTTTTTATCTACATGCCTTAACATACATGCTATATTAATTTTTTTTCAAATTTCATTTTTTTGCATTTTTATTTATAAATTTATTCTTTATAAATATGCTAATAGATATAAAAATTTTAAGTTAGTTTTCTATTTTGTCTCCTTTTACTTGTCTAATTAATTTTCTTTTTTCACCTTTTTTTTCCCTTGTATTGTTTTGGTCTATTCTATTTTCTTCTTTTCTCTTAATTGGTTCCAACATTTTGTTGCATGTTTTGACTTTCTTTTGGTTCTTTTTATTGTTCATTTTAAATTTTATTTTTATTTTTTTTGTCTTGTCTTCATTGGTCATTGTGCAACCTCCCCTACTCTTGTTTCTCTATTTAGATTGTTCTTGGTCCACAACTAACCACTTTTCTCCTTGAGCTCTTTCATCCTGATGATGGATCATGAAGTGTGATCCGAAACGTTGATGCAAAAAACTCTCACACAATCAAATCTAGAAATGGCGCAACATTAAATATGATTAATATGTTATCTATATTTAATATAATAGTAATAAGATTAAATTATATATAATATAATTATATTTATTATTATATTTATAGTATATATAGGTAATATTATTATTATATATTGTATTCTATAATAAAAAATATCAAATATAAATATAAAATTATCATAATTAATAATTAATATATAAAAAAAAATGATAGTTTAATTGATCTTTGGAGAGATTAGGAAACATAAAGAGAGATCAAGGGGGAGACAATTTTATATAGAGAGAGGAATATATACTAATGTCACTTGCACCTAAAGGAGGTTCAAGGATTGTGTTGATAGAAAATTATATGTTAATATGTAAGAAAGTATGTGTTTGTGCATGGATGTAATACAAATTATAGTTGCATGTGGCTAGCTTAAAAAATTAATAATAAGTGCTAAATAATGGAATGAAATAAATTTAGACAAATCTAGATTAGGGTCCCTAATATACTTCACGCTCTTGGGCTTAGGTGTGGTGAAGTGAGGGCTCCCTAAAATGCTTCATCTTTGACCCCATCATGCTAGACTATGGGAATAACACTATTGATTCTTGATTCCTTAAATGATCCATTCAAATAGATTGAAATAATTGATAATATATATGTATTATTTAAATGAAAGTGTCTGCAAGATAGCCCTCAAAATTATGCAATTGGATTGTCTAAATCATATTTTATTAGTGAAATTGACCACAATTTCTCTTTGATACATTTGACATGATAACACAAGAGGAAAATCAAACTAACTTCAAATCATAGTTAAAAACATTAACGATTCATTAACATAATGAGTAATAAAAGTTAAAGAATGTAAATGTTAATTTTTTTTATAAAATATGTGAAGACCTTAAGACTACACTGAGAGGCAATGCCTTCCACACGATAGGTATTTTTGGTGCACCAAGCAACCTAGGTGGCCAAATGGCCGGCTTAGGTAGGGGTCCCATGAGGGGGGCTTAAACTCTATGGATTATGATCAAATTCGAAAGAAAAAAGAATAGAGGAGTAATAGTCATTTATTTAGTCATTAATTTAGCCATATATTTAGTCATTTATTTAGTCATTTTTATTTGTCTAATATTATTCATTTATTTAGTTATTTAGTTGTGATTTTACCCAATGACCAAATTAGTCACTTATAAATGACCAAATTAATCACTTACAAATGACCAAATTAGTCATTTATTTTCAAAATACTACTAGTGTTAGTCACATGACTAAAAGTTTTAGTCATGTGACTAAAATTTTTAGTCATGTAGTCATTTATTTGCCAAATTCTACTAGTGTATTGTCACACACATGAGGGACAACACATAAGCACCACAACATCACAAAGAAAGAAAAGAAGAGAGAAAGATACAAAGAAAGGACAAATAATGACATAACGAACAAGAAATAGGGGGATCTAATATTTTGGGGTCAAAGTTGCTCATAAATATAGATAGATAGTGTATAAGAGTCAATTTGCACCCTATCTGCAAATCCCCTTTTTGCCTTTATCCACCTTAGAAAATCAAGCTCGGAGGCTTAATTCCACCTAATCTTGTTGCTTGCATCCCACTTGGCACCTTTTTTGAGCATTGGTGGAGGTGTTTCAGTTGCAGATGCCAGCATGGCGTGCAGACGTCTGCGCAACACGCTTATGTCCCTAGCAGATTCTTGTGGCTGAGCCTGCAAAGGAATTTCTCTTCTCATTGGAGATGAAGGTGTAATGCCCCCTTCGATCAACCAACCAGAATAAGGTCATTTCTCTTCATCCCTTCTTCATATTCACTCCTTGAACAATCTTTTTATCTTCTTCCAAGCATTGACATCTTCTTCAATCTTCAAGAGAACATTCCATAAGCATCAACTTCACTCACTTCAAGCTTCAAGTAGCATTCTTGCATTCCATAGCAGCCAAAGCAACACTCCATCACATCGATAGATCATGTTTGGGACCACACCATTGCAACAGAGGCTTGAGTTCCTCTCATTTTCCCCCCCAAGCATCCTTGAGTACTCTTGGTGGAGGTGGTAAGCTTCCCTCTCCTCTCCTCTATCATTTGGTTGAGTTAGCACTTTATTGTTTTGTAGTGCTCTTTTTCTTTCCATTGTATTGATTTCTTTATCTCGTTCATAGGTTGTCCGTGGACGTGGGAACACCTAAATAGGGGTTTGACTGAGGCAAACCCCTATATAGCCACCCAACATTCTCCTCTCTTTCTGTGTGCAGGAGTACATGCTTCTCGTAGGATCATCTAGCGAACGAATTCCTTGGTGAGATTCTCCTTGCTTTCTTCACTCTTGTATATTTGCTTTATAATATTAGAGATTACTTTATTTGCTTAATCACGTCATTTTGGCCCTTTAGTTAGTTAGTTGGGTTGTTAGCTAGTTTTTTTGGTTTGACCTCGCCTTTCCTTTTGTCTAACCCTACGGATGCCAATGCACTTTCGAGATGCCAGCACACCACACTAACATCTAGAGACTGCAATTTTTTCCTCAGATGGAGAGATTCCTGAGGCATAGTGTTAGACCTAAGAAATGGCTCTCTTAGCCTATTTCAATGTTCCAGGTCTGTA
Organism: Sequoia sempervirens; assembly: GCA_007258455.2. Classification (NCBI taxonomy): domain Eukaryota; kingdom Viridiplantae; phylum Streptophyta; class Pinopsida; order Cupressales; family Cupressaceae; genus Sequoia; species Sequoia sempervirens. Next base: position 38,754 of record VDFB02362146.1, read on the forward strand.
GAGTAACTGAGAGGTCTCATGGTCCCCGTTACTTTCACCTCACATTTCCTAACATTAAACTTAGCTAAGGTAAGTTAGGGCAGCCTCTCATGTCTTGACCCTCCGTGACCTGGGGTCTTGCATGTGGTGGTCCCCCTCTCTTACATTTTTGGTGAACCTAACATGAACCAATGTTCGTTCATCCATTGGTGTTGAATTCCCTCTCATATACTATGTGACTGTTATGTCCCTAAGTGTTGTGAGGGTTTATGACCATCACAACCCAATCCACAACTTCTGGGCATATTGTTAATAGAAGTGTACGACAGCTCTTGATGGAAAGGATGAAGGTCTCGATTGGTCTCTCTATGGGCCTTTTCTCTGCTCCCTTTATTAGTTTGGTTGTGCAGGAGCAGTTTTAAAGGAACGAAATGGGATTCACTGATTAAACCAATCACGTTCCCACACCCCTTGCGTCTCCTACGCCATCGTCGGTGGATGAACATGAGGTTGTTCAAATTCTTGCAGAATATATTGCATCCCTTACCAAGGGATTGGGAAATATAGAGAACCACTTGGAAAGAAACTCGAAGATGGCTAGAGCCACTCAGGTTTTCAGTGAATTACAACATATGATGTGTAAAGATCGAACAAGCATCAAACTTCTGACTAGCCTCCTTGGTATTGCCGAAGAATTTGCTCCTTCAAACAACCCTAGCTTCGTACAAGGATTCACCTTTGGAGAACATGAAGGACAGATAGGGGTATCAATGCCTCCCACATCCGTCTACATGGTTGATGCGGTCCCTTCTATTATTATCCCTTCTGAACAACTAGAAACTATCAAAGTAAACAGAGTCCCCTTGGGCTTTAGATTCACCCCTCTTGTCACCTCTAGTGGTGGAGGCTTTAGTGGGATGAGTGGTGAGGACTTTGGTAGTGGTGGTGGATTCAGTAACAGAGGTGGTACCGATGGAGGTGGGTTCAGTGGAGGACATAGTGGTGGTCATGGCGGAGACCCTACTGGTGATAGTGGCTCTAGTGGTGGCTCTAGAGGAGGCCTTGGCGGTGGTTCTAGAGGAGGTCCCTCTGGCCCTCTATCTTCTAATGACCCTATTTTGAACACTCTTCTTCAAAATATGGGTAAGATGCAGAGCCAGTGGCAAGTCTTTTCCAAGCCTCTACACAGCCTATCTTCCAGCCCTTCTTCTGACATAGCCCATTGTTGGTTGCCATCTTGAACACTCCTTTCCCTCAAGGAATGGAGATCCTTAAATTTGAGAATTTTTTCGGTAAGGGAGACCCATAGAAACATGTGTCTTCCTTTAATTCCCTTTTCACTGACTTCTTCCATCATGATGTGTTGATGGCTAAACTATTTCCTCAGTCTCTTGAGGATACGACACTCAAGTGGTATTGTCCCTTGCCTAAAAAATCCATCTTCTCATTCGATCAACTTGTAAATCAATTCCTTAGATAGTTCCAAGCAAACATTAGGCCGAAGATGAACTTTTTGGATCTCGTTCGATGTAAACAAGGAGATAATGAAAAGATTACTAATTTCATCATGCATTATCAAGTGCTCCTTTTACAAATCTCATATCAGCTGATCAATTCTAACGTGCAGAAGGTGTTCATAGGGAACTTACAAAGCCCTAGGCAATAGAAGTTCACCCTTATGAAATACCCTTCTTTCGCGCACTTATGTGCAGCCTTGCGAGAATACCAGAAGACGGTTGCTCAGTTCGGGGGATCCTCCTCGTGCTCTCGTTCTGAAGGGAATTCCATCGTATCAATCTCTAGGAAAGGTCAAGCCATTACGAATGTAGTAGTTGTTGCTAATGACAATGGCCTCAAATGCAATTGGAAGTTCACAAAGTTATCATAATCGTATACCTCCATCTTACAAAAGTTGTTGAAGGATAAGATCGTAACTTTACTAACTCCTAATCTTGTTAAAGAACCTTACCCTAATTAGTATGATGAGAGCACTTATTTCTAGTAATACCATGTTAATAGGCATGATACTGAATGTTGTATGTGGTTGCATCATGAAATACAAGAACGCATCAAGGATGGTACCATTTGTCTCGATGGGAACAAACAGAATGCTAACCAATCAGTGGCAAAGAGTAATAGTTAATTGCAGATATACACAGACCCGTATATATGACACTCTACTAACATGATTATTGATCCCACTAATTTTTTTGCACAACCTGAGGCCTATGTTAACATGGTCATGGTGACTTCCACTATTCCACCCGCACCCAGTTCACCGGATATTACATTTACATCATAGGATTTACTCTTAAACAACAAATGTTCACCTCTCTACATTCCTGCTCGTGTCAATGGTAACATTGTGACATGAGTCTTCATAGACCCTATGAGCCATGTGAATGTTATCACTAAGGAGACATTCGTATTAAATTCATTACAAAAGGAAAAATATGAAGAAACAAAATCTACCTTCCATACACACGATGGTATGTGCCTTAAACCTTATGGCTCAATCACTTTATCCATCCTGGTTGGACCTAGGAATATTGACATAGTCTTCAACTCATTCCAGAGGTTGATCTATTCAGGTTGAAGCTAGGTATACCCTGGCTCGCCTCCATGAATAGAATCACTTATGTTATTCACAAGTGTTTAAAGTTCTCCCATGAAGGTGTCGTTCATGTAGTACATGATACCAGATACCATTCCTTGGTGTCCCATGGTGGATATTTATTGGATCACTTTTGGCCCTACCTCGTTGGTCCACTTCCTCCAAGAAAGGACCTACTTTACAAGAACTATGTGAAGTATAAAACTGGGGGCAAAGGGGAGCCAAAGTTGACCCTTCCCGTGACAGAACAATCAATAACCTCTTCTTCCTGAGAAGAGAAAAAGAAGCCCACACCGGTCTGACTATTATTCCTTCTCTAAAAGAGAAGGAGAAGTCCATGCTAGCTCCCTCTCCTTCTCATAAAGGAAAAGAGAAGGCTACCTTATCCCAGTCTACCTCTTCCTTTCCCCCTTCTTGGGAAGAGTATTGGATGAGCCAGCCTGGCAATTACCTACTAAGTCCAATGATTCCTCAGTGTAGGCCCAAGTTCAGGATCCCGGACCTCCCTAATGAATACCCCGGACCATGGTACTACTTATATGGTAGAAAGAAAGGTTCTCATAGAGAATTCAATCCATCGCCTCCTACCGCTCCTAATCCTAAGGTAGTGAGTGGAAAGAGGCCCGCTACCAAGGCTCTCGAGTCGACTCTGCCTGTCGCTCCTCATCATGTTCCCCCTGATCTCGTATAGGAACCTGGTCCACCTGAAACAGCCATAGTGGGCATTCCTATGGTTAAGCAGGAACCTCTTGTCCCTTCACAAAGTTTGGCCTCTAACTGCAAGAGCCGTAGAAACTGCCTTGCATGTGAACACAAGCACTGACGAAAGGCTCTCTTGGCTGAGCAGGCCATCTCAAAAAAGGAGGAAGAAACAATTTCCCCTGCTTCAAGGCCTCTTGCAGCATCTTCTTCCTCCCTTCCTTTTGCTTCTTTTTAGTCTGGCTTTGTACTGCTTCTGACTTCCATTGTGAGTATGAATGCGCCTAACCCTAAAAGGGTACATGTGTTCATCACTCCTTTAGTGGATCCACCTTTGTTGATGTCCATTCCAGATATCCATCCCTTCCCAAAGCCCATGGATATGATTAATACTTCAGTTGTATCTATTGTGGTTCTTTCCTCCTCCTCCTCCATGCCTCTAGCCTTGTCCATGGGCAGTTCATCTCCTCTAACAAAACGTGAGGCTGAGGATGGTCCCTTTGGGAACGGAGAGCATAGGAGTACCCTGCCTTCTCCACATGGCGGCCCCGTGTTGACTTGTTCTATCGTAATTAAAAAATCAGTCCTAGCTTCCCCTAAGTTTGTCACCGCTCCCGAGTCATTCGGCGAGCTCAACAGTGAACCTCAAGTACAGCCTGTCTCATCCACTATGGTTAGACACCACTCTCATGCAGGGTGTATGTTTAATTTTGTGGACGAGGTCTCGGCCCTATCAGCAATCTTCACGAAATTGCTAACCTTGACTCCACAAGAGCTTGGTGGAGAGGACCTCGAGGGCCCCTCTTCCTTAGCCCTTGTTGTGGGAGGGTCGGATGCTCCTCCTCTTAACATCCTTCCATTGCAGGCTCGTCCTCCTTCCCCTTATGATGATTCAGATTGGAAAGTGGATGACCTCCTTGCTGATCAATGTTAGGAGGCTCCTTTTCTTGATCTTGTGTGTGT
>VDFB02362147.1:0-29967 GCA_007258455.2 Sequoia sempervirens
CTAGATTAGAGTTTGGCATATTACATGTTCTTTTGAGACCAGGATGTATGTTATGGTGCATGTGATCTCCTAAGAGGAGATGGTTAGATCATAGATGTCATGTTTATGTTCAATATTGGAGCTTTGACATTGATCTTGTGTAGTTCTCTTATGTATTGGGTACATTAATCATTTGCTTGATTACTTCATGATAGTGCTATGTTGCATTTGGAGTTGGGCATGGATTGGTTGGTTATAGGTCCTCATGGATAATCAGAGAAATAGGTGGGGCTTGAGTTCTCTTATGGTTAGAGACAAAGACTTGAATTGGATTGTAGAATAATGGACAAAGATAAACTCTAGAGTGATAGACTTGAAGCAAGCTCTAAAAGGTTTATCACAAGGATTTTTTAAACACATTAGGGGAGCTACCATTTATTGGTCTTTAACTATTATTTTTTTAACCAAAAGTGTATTGCAAGAGAAGAAGGGGACCTATTCACATAATAAAGATTTAATTGAGATTGGATTTATTTAATGAACTAATTTGAAGTTGTTGGTTGGTGATACACGTGCAACTTGAGCCCATTTACTACTAGTGTTTTGGTATCTCCATCGATCAAAATTAGTCACACTATTATTAAACAACTCATCTATATCATATGGACCCAATAGATAAGTATAGCTTTTACCTCTTAAATCTCTATACCTAGAACTAAACAATAAAGTTCAATCTCCTAAGTTATAGTACTCTTTCTCCTTAATTTGTTGATCATGCCACAATTTCCTTTATCATTGAAAAAGTTTAGTCTATTATATTACCTCGTTTCCTAGCTCATCCAAGTAAGGAAGTTAAGGTAGTAGAACAACTTCCTACATTAATCTTGAGAGGAGGGTAATGGAAAATTTTGCATATCTTTACAACAATTACAAAAGCTTAAACATAAATAAACATAAATTACATACATACCACAAAATAGTAATTTACATGGGGAAAACCTTTTGAGGAAAACCCCACACTTAAAAAGTTGGCCAATATATTATTCAAAAATCATGAAGATTACAATATACTCGAAAAGAAATATTTTCATAGGAGTTATCACCAATCAAAAAATCCAGAGGAAGAAAAAAAGCTATCAGATTCTTAGAATACATCACCATGCACAACTGTTATACAGTACCCTCATAACATAGGGTTTCCAAGTTACAGGGCAAGAAAAGCCAAAAAAAATATACCATCAGATCTTAGACCCAATAATGACCGGTCTAGATTTATAATAATAAATATACATAAAGTGCATATTTCGAGGGCAAAACCTCTAAAACCTCACTAGGTCGCATGGCCCTCAGACCCCCCATTGGGATGGGCCTTTGAACCTTGCAAGGAGGGTACTTCCCCCCTGCATTCAAATATGTTAACCTCTTATAATCACAAGGTTGAGACACCATTTTTCCTAACATTCCCCCACTTGTTGAACACCTTGTAAGATCAATGGGAGGATCAATACCATGATTTAATTTCTAGGGGTCAAGAGGCCCATAAAATCCAAACACCATCTAAACTACAAAATTCATCAAAGTTTATACCTTAACTAGCTTCACCCTGCCATCCTCAACCAAAGCTCTGACAAAATGATATTAAACATCAGTGTGCTTGGTCTTAGCATGAAATGTTCGGTTCTTAGTTAGGCATATCACAAGTTCTAACTGCCACAATAAATTTTGATTGCATATTGTTTTATTCTAGCATTTGGACATAGTATCTTAAGCTAAATGGCTTCTTTACAAGCATGAGTAACTACCATATACATAGCTTCAATAGTGGATAAAGTAACCACATATTTCACTTACTCATCTAACTGATTGCACCACCAAATAAAGTAAACACATAAGAATTGGTGGATCATCTACTATTAACATCACTTTGCCTAGTTTGAATCCACATAACCATGAATATCGATGAAAAGTGTGTCTATTATTAAATTACCATGATAACATGAGAAATACTCTGAGTCACCCCATAAGTATGTGAAAAATCTTTCAACCGCATCCCAATGAACTCTACCATGATTAGACATATATCTGAAAAGAAATCCCACAACTTGGGCAATGTCTAGTCTAGTGCAAACCATAACATACATCAAACTCCCAACTACACTCTATTAAGGCACTCTTCTCATGTCTTCCATCCTCGATGGGGATGTTAGACAACCTAAAACAAATAAATTCATTCCATTTGTAAAATGAACACACAATGGACTACAATCCCACATGTTTAAAATTGAATTGACATACTTACTCTAGCTAAGCCATAACTTTCTATTCACATCTCTTATAATTTACATCCCAATAATGTGTTTAGCTGCACCAAGATCTTTCAATCCAAATTTAGTTGCAATTTGAGACTTTAGTTCTAAAATATTTCCTTCACCTTTACCAATAAATAACATATCATCAACATATATTACAAAAAATAGGAAAAGATCGCCATCAATCTTATTATAAACACAATGATTTGATTTATAATGCTCAAATCCCAAACTCAACACATATGTATCAAATTTCTAGTACCACATCATGGGAATTGTTTTAGGCCATATAAATATTTATTTGATTCATAAACCAAATTACTTTTACCTTTCACCATGTAGTGCTCTAGTTGTGTCATATAAATATCCTCCTTCAAATCACCATGAAGGAGGGTCATTTTCACATCCATTTGCTCAACCTCTAGACCATACCCAACAATAATAGAAAATAAAAATATAATGGATGTCATTTTTGTAACAAGAGAAAATATCTCACCATAATCAACACCCTCAATTTGAGAGTAACCTTTTGCAACCAATTATGCTTTATAAATTTTAATACCTCTATCTGAACCAATCTTTTTCTTGAGCATCCATTTACAATCAACATGCTTTCGGCCTTTAGGAAATGGTACAAGATCCCATGTATCATTTTTTTCAAAGCTGACATAAGTTCATCCATAATAATCTTCAATGGTTCTGCATTATTCATACGTAATACCTCTTATACAAATCTAGGTTCTTCCATCTTAGTATTCAAAGAAAAAAAACATCTCCAATCATCAAGTGAATACATTTAAGGTGGATTTCTATTCCTTGTAGACCTTCAAACAAGTTGAGTTGGAGGTTCTTCCTCCTCTTCTAAAGATTCAGAGCTATATGAGATCTCCTCAACTTCTTGTCTATTTAGGGGCCTTAATTCAACTTTATCACTTCCATACAAGGAAGTTGAATCACATCTTTCCATTCACTTTAATTTTGTTGCAATCTAACAAAAGAAGGCTTACATTCTCTAAAAATAACACTTCTACTAGATATTACCTTATGTGCTATAAGATCCCAAAGTTTGTATCCTTTCATAGCATAGCTATATCTTACGAAGATACATTTCACAACTTTGTGTTTCTAAATTTGTTCACTACTCCATTGGTAGATGTGCATATTCCTCACAACCAAAAAATCTAAGATGTCTTAGTGAAGGCTTGTGACTCAGCCATTCCTTTATAGGTGTTTTATCAACAAGAGTTGATGTAGGAGACCTATTAATTAGGCAATAGGCAGTGCCAACAACTTTAGCCCAAAACCTTTGTTCTAGACCAAGAACACCTTAACATACTCCTATCCTTCTCCATTAGTATCTTATCCATTATTTCTATAAATCCCAAGATGTTAGATATTATCTTGAGGTAAACGTATCCAAAGGGGTGCTAATTTAACTGAATGTGTGAGAAAGGATTCATCCCCACACACCTAGCCAAACAAGGTGATTTTGATTTTGATTTAAGGATTACCAAAAGTCTAGCATAGATGATTTTTCCAAAGTTCAAAAGTTGTTTGTGAGATGGGTTTGATAAATGTTGTGACAAATGAAAGTGTTGGTTTGATCCTAGATGAACCTAGAAAGACTTTGTTTACAAGATCAAGGTGTTGAAGAACATGCTATGCCTCTAAGGTGTTTCAAAAATCATAAGGTTCATATTGAGCATACATATTTGGATTGTTGAGCGAAATAATCCTATAAAACCTTGTTACCTTCTTGCTTATATTGGTGTATTGTCTTTGGTTGCACTTTGTAATGCATCTCTTGATAGCTTTTTGAGTATGACTCCTAAACTTGAAGTTTTTGCATAAAGACTCTTGCTTTAGAATCTTGACTTTGCGGGAAATCATCAGAAAAAACACATATGTGGGGTTCAATTGTCTTTTATCTTGATTAAATGGATTCCTTTTACCACATCAACACTTCTTGCTTAAATTCCAAACTAAATGTCTATGTCTTAACTCTTTTTCATCCCACAAGGTCCATTATTTGAAAATCAAAGAGTCAAGGCCATAGTTTCCTTAGGTTGACTTTGGCGAGAGCAAATTGAGATATGGGCCCAAATATTTAGAAGCCTATAAGGACAAAATCCCTAGGGACAAGTAGTAATAATTGGACTCTTCAAGGATATTTGCTCTTTCCAAAGGGTTTGAAATTTGATGACTTGTTTAATGTTTGTTTCAAAGTTTGAGATCTAAGCAATGTGTCTGATTGAATCACAAATTGCACAAGCCTAGGTTTGAAATGGCCATACTTGTTGAGTGCCTACTCGGATTTCTCCAAACACTAAGACAAAGTGAACAGTTAGAGATTTGGCGACACTAGTTCCCCTCCATGACACACACTTTTCGAGACCACAAAATCTCAAAATCTTGAAGATTCAAAGACCTTAAGGATTTTTTTGTTTCTTCTTTGAATATTACAAATGTGGGGCAACTTCAAAATGATCGTTCTTGCACCAACAAGCATTAAGGATTTTGGTCACTAAACAAATGGGTTGTAGTAAGGACTTCCATTTAAGGTGGCCATAAACACGACAAGATTAGCTTAAGATTATGGAGAATTAGGAGGCCTCCCAGTCCTTTCCCTGAGGAAGGATTTTGACATATCACACGGATACTATGGGTGACACTTATCGGTATGACACATCCGCACCAGTTGTTAATGACTTTCGTCACAACACATTTATATATAGCGATTGGAATATCTTGGCTTTAGCTCGTTACCACTTGGGTCGTTCCCTCCTTTTGAAGCGGGGAAGCAAGCCCTCTAAAGATAAACAAAAGCAAAGAAGTATATTTGTAGTTCAACTGCCCAGATCATGTAAAGCGCAAGGAGGGATCACACACAATGTCTTTTCTTCACACTAGCATGGGGGTTCAATTTTAGATCCAAATTGCAATGTGTGGGTGATTTTAGACAACAAATGTCAATGGAATGCTTTTGATTCTCAAGATCACCAAGTGGCACGAGAGAACTGCATACGCATTCAAGTGACAAGGATTGCAAAAAATCACAAAACAAATAAAACACAAGCTATTTTTAATCGCCAAAGTAAAGGTGAGTTCATTTTAAGCACCAAAAGCTAAATAAAGGCGTCACCCTCCTGTAGCTGCAAAAAATAGTGTTTTCAAGCCAAATTTGTCAAAATAAAAAAGGGTATCCCTCCTAGCGCCAAAATGTGAACACCAAACCTGCAATAAGCTAGCACAAGACCAACAAACACTAGTTAATCATGTTGGAAACACAAATCAAGCATTCCCTATGAGATTCTTAGCCAAAATGAAGATGAAAACATGAAAATGAAAGCACAAAAAAAGTAAAGATATCATGCAATCAATTCAAAACAACTAAACCTTCATCCCATAGGGGGATTAATGCTCATTTGATGTGGAAAGAAGCCCTTTCCCGATCCCTTTGATAAGCTCCAATGATGTAGTTGATCCAAAGTGTGAGATTTGATGCAAAATGATAACATAAACTAGCTAAAGTGATGGAAATGGTGAAATGCTATGAGTAGTTCAATGCCTATAGTAAGAATGCTTCAAGTTGTGGATGATTTCTTCAAAGAGAAGCCCTCTATAAATAGGGTTCAAGAGTTGAAGAATGAAGAAATTGGAGGAATGTGGGACTAAAGGAGAGCCAATGAGAATGTGACACTTGTCACAAGGCTATTGGTTGAAGTTGGAACGCATTTTAGAAAATGTGTGAGTAAAGAGGATGTAAGAGGAATAAATGCATATGGTGAGAGTGTAAGAGGATGTGGGTGAGGATGTGTGAGAGATTAATGCATGTGGTTGGAGATGTAAGAGAGATTAATGTTTGGGCAATAAAGTCAAATAAATGGAGTTATTGAAATAATATTCCCAAAGCATATTCCCTTGTGAGGGAAAATAGGTGAATTATTTAATTAAAAGAAATTATTTTCATGTGCAAGTTGGTTGGTTAATCAGAGGTTGAGTTTGACCAAGGTTGAGTCAAAAGCTAGAGGATGGGTAATGACGATTAAGAGTCAATTAGTTCAAAATTAATTAATTTGAAGGGATTAGGAGATGGTGACATTTGATTTGATAATTTGATTTACTAAATCAGACGAGAGGACTTTAGGGGACTTAATTAAATAAATTGATTTATTTAATTAAACATGATGAACATTAGTGAATTAATCCAATAAATTGCTTTATTTGATTAATACAAGAATTTGATGATAATTTGAGCGTCTACAAGATCATCCTTGGGTTCATCTTCATATTGTTTCATAGTAACCATAGCTAAAGAAGACATGTTTTTATGTCATAATATTGGTTTGCTTCATCAACCCATATATGGTTTTAAGATTATAGGAGAGTTTTATAGGTGGGTACAACAATAATTTTTTGATGTTAAAGACATTTGAAATGTTCATATCTCTTGACCTATACTCTAGAGTATAGCAACAATAGTTGTTAACATCTAATATTAGGGGATAACTATCCTTAGGAGTACATGAATGAAGTACTAGAAAATCTATATGTTTCTCCCAACTTAAGTATGTGTTGTTGACAAGAGGGTTGTGATGAGAATTATAATAAGACATTTTTCAAAGCAAAGGGAGGATTACCCTCTTCCTTGCTGGTAGTCAAGCCCCTTTGCCTATGTATAAAACTTAAAGACATGCCACACAATTGAATGCAATTTCTAGACGTGATGCTTTTGTAGTATTGATGTAAATGATCCATGTAGATGCTCTTTGGTAAGTGATTTCACAACTATCTATTAATGAACTAGTGATCTAGGTATGCATATGATATAAGATCCTTGTCACTTAGCTCAATGTGTTTGGTGTGTGAGTCAACAAGGTCACAATCAAAATATAGGGAATTTATCCTTGAGATTGAGAAACTTAAAGTTTGTCTAGTGAATTAAGACACAACACGATCAAGTTTGAGGGACATACTCAAATAGAAAACTAGTTTAGAAAGAAAATTATCCAATGGGATTATATTGATGCTAAGTTTAGCCCCTTCCTTGATTCCTATCCATCTCCCTTTACATACATTCCCATACATTCATCCTTAAACATACCATATTTGCAATTATTCTCATATATTTACATCATTTATTATCCTTGAATCCCATATAGTTACCTTGACCCCCACATTCCATATTCTTTGCTTTAGGTAGATCTACAACATGTAGGGTTGATCTTGCACGGTGTGGATCTAAACCAAAAAAAATAAAAATATTCTAATTGCCAACTCTTGTCATTTTCACATAGTCGTTAGGAGCTAACTTGACACATGTTTGTGTGACAATTTGTTATGCCTTAGTTTTAGAGACATTCATTTGATCATTGATCAATCATTTGATCACATCAGGTGTTCTTTGAACAAACATTCACATTTACAAGGATCACATACAAATATTTTAATTTGGAGTTTTAAAAGGAACAATACTTTGCATTAGAATTAATATCTAAATCATTTGCATGATTGTTTACTGTCTATTAATTTTGTCACAATTGTAAATCCAACCTAATAAGGGAGTCAACTTAGGAGAACCTGCATTTTTTGATTTGATGATCCCCCAAGGTATTTTAGTACTACAAATCCATAACAACCAACATGATTTAGAGAATTCATTGAATTGAGTAACATAGGTCTACATTGTTTCAAATTAGGATTACATGGCACACGATTGCTCCATGATTGTGGAATCGACCTAAAGAACAATTCAAATCCGCATAAGATTCTAGACAATTAACATAGTGAGAACTTTCTACACCTAAGCAAAGTAAAATTTGTGCAAGCACTAAAAAATGTTCTAAGCCCGCGAATGCCATTTTTCATATTAATTCTTCCTCCTCCTTGCATAATTAAACAATTTTAATTATTTGATTATCCCCTAAGGTCATATTCTCTTATTAAATAAATAATTCTTAATTATTTAATTAATTCATTTTCTCCTTATTCCTCCTTGATTAATTAAATAAATTATATTTATTTAACTACAACACCAATTAATCATCCTTTCCTTATAATTAAATAAATTTCTATTTATTTAATTATTCATATTCTTATTTTCTGTTTATAATTAAATAGTTATTATTAGTTGTTTAATTATTCATTAGCTTTTTCTTCCATAATTAATTTTATTTATTTATTTAATTATTTTCCACCATTCCCTCCACTATTAAATTATTATCTTTTAGGCAAATCGCTACCTTAGTGGGTAGCACACTTTCTATTAATATTAGAGAAGATTACATCACTTAAGGCCTTTAAAGCATCAAATTGCATGATACCAAATTTAAATCTTGCCTCGACTTTGAGTACAAAACGTATTACATATCCATATTTTCTATTTTTTTAGAGGATCTTAATGTCATCAAATGCTTATGTTTTGCTAATGGAGTTTTCTTCCTTTTCACCTTTGTCCATACTTGTTCTTTTTCAAGGGGAACATTACTATTTTCCACAGATTGGCCAGTGTCACTACTTGGGCCCGACGAGGATGCAACTACTAACAAGGAACCTTCACTACCTTTGGAGAGAATCGTAGAGGTAGTAGCCTTTGTTGGTGAGACCGAAGTATAGTCCCTGTGAGGGGGAGGGGTGGAGGAAGTGCTTTTCTTCAGAGAAACTGAATGAAGTTCAGAGGGTTTAGGTGGATTGGGGGGAATGTTATAGTGTTGAGATTTGGCTCCAACCCACCATGAAGGTTTAAGGTTCCCCACATCATGAAGCTTCTGATATTGGGATGATAAGTGTTCCATTGGGAAACATTTCCTGCATCTAAAAGTGATTCTTTCGTAATCAATCAGTTGCTTCTTGTAGCTATTACCCACCTTCATCAAAATATTGGCAAGAAGACCATTGGCAAAGTCCATTTCAACACAAATATGAGCACATGTTGAGTTTTAATAATCGATGGTTTCCTCAAAAGCACAGTGATATCTTCTAAGACTATTACCTATAGCCCTCAAACAATCTAGTTCCCAGAATTGAATGGGAAGGTACGAAAGTCTTACCCACAAAAAAAATGTGGTGAAAATTTATGTTCACGGATAGAAGTTAGGAAACCATGGTTTCATACACAAAAAATCTCCATGATAGAACCAAGGACCATTCTCCATCACCAACTCCTTGTCTTCCTTTGAATCAAAGTCCAAAATGAAAAACCCCTTTGCACAGGGATAAATGTTGATTTTGCCTTCCATGAATTCCTGCCAGTTGTCCAAGACCCAAGTGTGCAAATCACAAAGTTTTGGCTAGGTCTTCGTGAAACGAAAAATCAATGCATGATCGAACAAAAACCCTCTCTGTCCATTGCCAAAGTATCTAGACAGACTTCAGGTGTTTTCAAAGAGAGATGAATAGGAAAATGCAGGCAAAATTTGGCAGGGGCACCGTTTGCAGTGGCGACAGTAATTTGTGGATCCGAGTGAGGGCCCCCATCACCAAACATGTTTATCGAATCAAGCCCTAACCCTTTAGTGCACAAGCGTGGGCCAAGGTTTTTCACATGCCCAAATTGCCTGAGAAAAATCTATTTCATGTGCCCTTTCGCCTAGTACAAATACCTGTTTGTCACCAATTTTGCCTTTAAAATGGCCAACATCATTCTCCCATTTTGTGAGTCCTATCACTGCATGCAGGAATGTAGCATTGTTCCTGTCTGAGAGATGCGAGATGCCTTCAAAATCATGGAGCGTTGAAAACCCTGGATTAGTGCGCGCATTCATGGTTTCTCCCGTCCAATATCTAATATTTATTAAATAATTTAATATTTTGTCCTTTTCCTCCACTTTTAATTAAATTGGTATTTTAATTAAAAGTCAACCTTTTCCCTTTCGTTTATAATTAAATAATCATTTTTCATTTAATTATTCACTTTCCCTCCTAAATTAAATAAACTCCATTTTTTGCCATTCTTATCTCTTCATCTCATTTAATTTTCACCATTGATAGTGTGACATTACCTTTTAATCTCCATCGTTACGTAACTAAACTCTATTTTTGTCCTAACCCTATTTCTCTTTGCTTCTAAGCAATTTTATCCATTGATCAACATCATTCTTCATCTTTCAATACTAGCCCTTCATTTGAAATTGACTTTCTATAAAGAAAAGGCCTCCCATCTCATTTTCATATGAATATATTTTATGCTACTATTATATTGCTCATTCATGAGCAATCACATTCAAATCTTCAACAACTCAAACATAATACATTCAATCTTTTGAAGTTTGCATGTATTTGATTTGATTTAAACTATTTTTATGCATATTTCTATTATATCCATTTTACATGCATACACAATTTACACTACATCAAATTCCCTCTTCATTATTATCCCACAAACTAAACACCTAATCCAAATAATATTGATTTATATTCTTTATCATTCCCACGATCATTTATTTAATATAAATTAATTGTACTTGATTTGTATGCATTTGATTTAATTAGCTGAAGTTATCACTAGGGAAAGATTATTTTAATTTATAATATTTTACCTAAAAAAACCTCCATAAAAAAATCTATCAGTTTAGAGTTTATTTATAGTAAAAGTAAAAGCCAAAGCCACAAAATAAAAATGGCGCGAAAGAAAATGTTTTATATTTTAATCTTCATTAACCCTAAAAACATACACGTAGAAGTCGAGGTGGCACGAACCAATTGCTTAAAACCGAGGGTCCCCAAATAGAATATCGTGGATTCAAATCTCCTCAACATGGTTAAAAGTTACTGGTTTCTGTCATAAGATCGAGAAGGCATCGTGGGAAAAGGCAAATTTACGTATAGGTAATTACATTTTTACTGTAGGCTCTCCAGAAAGTATTAAATATTATTTAAATTTACAACTTACGGAAGCGAAATTGTATGCATATCCTGGAAATTGGAAACTTATAATTTGAATTCAACCAATCTTTTATCAGGTTTGTGTTTTCGAAAATTCTCGCAAAAAACACATTCTATTTCTCTGCAAGCACTTCTCCTTTCCTGATTAAATCTCATGACCTGCGGTCAAACAAATCCGTTTAAAACCAAGGAAATTCGAATTAGCGACCTTGGGAAAAATATTGAGAAAGAAATAAGACCTAGTTTACGACCATGCCAAACATGACAAATGCTTCCGGCGTTTCTGAAAATACGATGGCCGTAACTTTAGTTGAGCCCAACGGAACGCCTTCTAAAGCGTCTCCCCTTGAAATCGAAGCTTCCGAGTTGCCACCTCTCAAAACTGGGAGTAAAACTCCTCTTGAAGCTTTGAAGCCCTGCCGCGAAATACAAGCGCCGGGAAATTTAACTGCCGTGAGCGTCCGCCCTGGAGCGAAAGGCGAAGGTCCTCCGTATGCTCCAGATGGCTTCCCTGAACCGGAGGATAAGTGGATTTGGAAGGTCGGGAAGAGGAAAAATTCGAAAGGCTACTTTATTGACAGGTGTCTGATTTTGCCTAAATCTTTGCAAGAAGGCACCAGGCAGACCGTATTTGCCAGTAAGAGCGCCGTAGAAAAGTATATGAGGGAAAAGTTTCCGGAGGTCGATCTGGAGAGATTTTTTTCTTCGTTCGTCTGGCCAGTGCGGGGCTCTGGTCAGCCCAAGGAAAAGGGCGGGCAAGGTTAGTTGTTTCTTTGGACTTCTCTCATTTTGATGCATTTTATTCGGCTTTGGACGGCCTATATGACATTATTAATTTAGTCTGGTTGCAAAGACTGTTTGGTGCCGTGGTAATTTGAAATGTGAATTGGTCGCTCTTATACAATTGTGCAATTGAGAAGCAGTTATTGGGAGTTTCTCATTTTTATGCTTTATTTGACTTCGGAGGGATTCCAAAATTAGAATTGGCGACCCTCGTACAATTGCACTTTCCTAGTAGTTATTGGGAGTTTCTTACTTTTCTGGCTTTTTTGGCTTTGAAGTGCCGTCTTATCATATTGGGATTTGAATCTGGTTGCTGTCGTATATGTGCACACTTTAGTGGTTATTTGTAGAATTCTCATATGTTTTTCTTTGGAGGGCCTTATTGCATTGCATTTCAGTATGGTTTCCTTAATTCATTTTGATTATGAAATCGTGATTATGGTGTAGTTGCTGAGGCTGTTGGTTGCCTGATTGTATTCTCGTTTTAGTTTGGTCACATGAATATGGGCTGCCATATTGCATTGAGATTTGAATATGGTTGCTTTCATATAAATGAACACTTTGGTAGCTATTCAAAGTTTTATCATTTTGCTTTATTTTGGCTTCATAGTTTCCTATCAATTTTTTTATTTTAGTTTGTTAACTGCAACTTTCGATCACCTTGTTGCATTTTGATTTTAGTAATCTGACAAACCTTGGGAGAATTCTCAGTTGAATTGGAAAGCACACAATATTATGTCGGCAAAGCAGTGAGGTTCACGATTGCTAGTATCCCAACCATCCCTTCTTTTGACTTGTAATTGCAACATTGATTCTGAAATTTATATTAGTGTCATATCTAGTTCACACCTCCCAATGCCATCAATATCAGCTTGCCTGTGCATATGTAATAGTTTAGGCTAAAATAGCAAGCAGCTGCATGCAAAGGGGTGTGCATCATTTTCCATCTCGAATATATTTTTCTCATATCTCAATGTAGTTGGCTTTTACATTATTGAACCCTTTTTTGAGTTGCTATTTAACAATGTTCTATGCTCTCATAAAGAATGCAGAGACAAGGGGTTCCAACACCAACAATGTGAGCCATTATAAGAATTGGTTTATGCTCTTTTAAAATCTCTGTTGCACTCTCATGTTAATCGTTGTTCAGAATGATCTACTTTGTGTTCTTGCTTCTGGGACCTTTAGAAAGAGTTATTATCTTACAATTGTTTTCTCTTCAGCCACTGTTTCAAATCATTATAAAATGAGGCACATCTTGTTTCACAAGACCTTAACAAGTGCTTTGATGACTGATGTGGTGTCTTTCTTATGAAATTTGCAATTGTACTCCCCTATGTGAATCGCATCATACACCCTTGGAAATCTCGACAAATCTTGATGCAACAAATCAAGACAATGGTCTGCACATGGGCTCCAATTTATTTCTGGTTGCTTCTCTATAATTAGCTTTGTAGCATGGTAGCTTCCCAAAATTTATGGTACTATCAATAACTAGAATCACATCCACTTTACCCATTTCAAGAATGGCTTCCTGAGTTCCTCTAAGATATTGAAAAATATATTCAGTTGTCTTCTTTTGGTTCATGGTGTCAATTAGCTTTGAGAACTCTACACCTTGAGGGCAAGCTGACAAAACATGGCCTCTCAAACACTTCAGACCATCAATTACTCAATATGGTTCTAGATCATTCTGTCTTGACATATTAAAAGAGTTGTTTTATAAGCATTTGAAGTGGGAGGTGTGTAGCTTTTGCCAAACTTGGCAACCTTAAAATGTGGAATCTTGGCTACATTAAAAAGAATGGAACTCGAATAAAACAAATCATCCAATGTAACATTTACATGTTTTTGTATTGATACCCAAAGGTTGTACAATGCTCCTCTTCCTGATCCACCTATCATGGTCATGGAGATATTTGAAGAGGAAGACAGAAGAAGTGCGGTGAATGTAGACATTTCCTCTTGAATCTTGTGTGTGTGCTGATTCCCGCTTTTCTTACCTGCTCGGATTGGACACTCAAACTATTTCCAAACTCAGAAACTAAAGCAGACAATTCCTGGACTATGTTGAATATAAACCCCAAATGATTGCAAGTTGCAGAAATTGGTTAACAGAATAAGGTTCTGTTATTAGCAATGCAATATGAACTTTTATGTTTATATGGCACTGAAACAAACTGGAACTCATACAGATAGAGAATTTCAATCAAACTTCTTAGCTGGGCGCATATCACTGAGACACAGATAACAATATGAAAATTATCTTGCCTATCCAGACACAGCGACTATAGAACAGAATACAGCTAAATAATAAACACGGAGGAAAGCAAAGTCGTTGTGAGTGACAATAACAAAGTTCAGATTGAACAGCTGTGCAACTATATATATTATCCCAATAACAGTGTTTGAATTGCAGCGGCAGTGCGCACACAAAGTCAGACACTGATATATTCATCCATAGGGAGCAAACCAAGTAACATCATCGAATCCTTGATAGGTGGAAATCGCCACTGCCTTTACAAAATGCCGCGGGTGATATCTTTGTGTGAGCCTTAAATGAACTCCAGATGTCAGCAATGAATGTCCAGTGTGATATCATGATGCAGGTTACAAACACGATCTGTGAGCAGAGTCACTGAGTCTATGGATTCTGTCGCACTTGAGATCTTGTGAGCGCTCTTGAAGATGACAACTCGGGATGTGATATGTTGACGGGAATAGAAGATCCCCTGAATTGGATGTCCAGTAATACCCCTTTGTGTGATGACGCGAACTCCTTCAGTGTCAAGCTGGAAATGATTCCAGGTGTCTCACCAATTGATGGTGCTGAAAGATGTCACCTAGATGTCACGACATCTTCACCCAGGCTCTTCCCGTGATTCAGCATGTAATCTGGAAGGCGCCTCTGAACGGATGATATTTGCAATGCTTCGATTGATTGTCTTCCATGAGTCCGACTGCTTGATGCTGTGCTGTGAGAATGTCGACACAAACCCACTGACAGAGACTACGTCCTGCCAGGATCTTGACCAGCTACGCTGCCAAAAATTCGTGTCTTCATTCGATGCCTAGAAACCAAGCCTTCGATCCAAAAATATAGTAGTGCCTTCCGAAGGTCGGCCAAAGATAATTATATATTTAATATTATTATTATTTAATTTAAATATTTTAATAGTATTTCCAGACTAGCATTTAAAAATGCTCTTTTCCTGCCAGTTGGAATCTGGTCCCAAAATGGGGACATGACAGCTGTTTCAAAAGCAACTCTAATTTTTGAATTGACACTTTTGCATGCACTAACACCTCCACATCAATGCAAGATGCTTTGTAGGTGGTCCATTACTGTTGCTATATTGTTATACTCCCCACAAACAGGACTGTACAAATGACTTTTGATATGATTATTGTTGAATGTTATGTGAAACATCCCTATAGCATTTGATACTGGGGGTGCTGGAATGCAAAAGAATGACATGTATCATGGGGAAAAAAATTAATGCATCAGGTTTTTGCACCTTAAAATTGGCTTTATGATAAAAGAATAGAGGCATCTTTTTTGAGATTGTAAATATGATTAACATTATCTTGGTCTCTGTGTGGAGTTTGCATTTCTGTTAAATCTATTTATGTACTTCCATCTTAATTCAAATCTGTCCAACAGTTTACAAGTCTTGACATATCAAGGTAAAGCCCTAGTGAGAGAAGGGATGTATTGTGTATTCCTGTTGCTGTTGCTAGTGGAGAAAGTTCATTCCACATGCAAGTCTTGTCGATCTTTAACTTCTACTGTTGTTAGTAGCTGCTGATCAATTTTTTTCTTTCAGATCCCCTACTAACTGGACAAAAATCTTTGGCATATTAAATATATTTTCTGAAATTTTATTTTTGCAGGTGTGAGTATTATATTGATTTTATGAACTCAGAAATAGACTAGAGGATGAAAAGCCCGAAGTGGTGAATTTTCCAAAAATCACTGTAACTTCCCCATATTAACCCATGGGAAATAATCATCATGGTGATGATTGAGTATAAAAATACTCACATATTGAAAAATCCCACCCAAAACATTTAGATACTAGTAGTCATGTTTTAGTTTTGAATACATACTGTGTGTTTCAGTTTAATTACATTTAGATAACAGAGGTAAGGATGTAGATAAATTAATAACATTTGTTTAGCGGTACAAAGAGCAAAGTGCAAGTTGTAGAAGCTTATTCCTTGCAATGACAAATATATGATACTTGAAATTTTAACACAATTATTTTTTTGCTACAGAAATGATTGGTTCTTCTGCAAAGCGTCTGACAATATCAGACAGTATAGTTCATGTGAGGACGCCTGGCAAGAGGGTTTGCAATGCTGGTAACGAAAAGTGCTGCTTGGAAACTGGAAAAGGAAATTTTTTGAAATCCATGGATTGTGACATATGTTGTGTTGAGCCTGGCTTTTGCCGTGAATGCTCTTGTATTCTTTGTGGCAAATGTGTTGATCATGATTTGGATGAGTATTACTTTATCCGGTGTCAAGAGAAGCTGACTGAAGAGTTCATATGTGGGCATGTAGCCCACCTGGAATGTGCTATTATTTGTCAGACAGGAGGTGTTGTGAGGAGTATTGGTTTAGATGTTGAGTATTATTGTAGGCGCTGTGACAAGAAAACAGATCTTCTGAAGCATGTTTCAGGCTTGATTACCACACCAGTATCTGGCAAATTGAGGTCAGATGTTGAAAAAAGCTTGAATTTAGCTCTACGTCTTATTCAAGGTACACAGCAAATGAGGTGCAGAAGCCTTGAGAATTTTATACTGAAGGGTGTAAAGAAGGTATGCTTGTAGTTCACAACTTTATTCATTGTATCTTGTTGTGGCTAGTTTGTAGTACAAAACTTTTATATTGTAAACTTTTATAACAATACATTCTGGTTCTTAAAATATTGCATTATCGAGGGGTTCATAAATGAATAATATTAGATACACTTGACCATGTCAGTCTGACCTACGTAAACCAAAACAAGAACCTTCAATGTCATTTACCTATTGATATTTTATTCGTAGGGGAATTCTTCTTATGTTTCAATGAGGGATTTGTGATTTATATTGAGTAGTTGCATATCATTGAAAACAAGCTATAGGTTGGTTTAAGCAGAATAGCAACTAATATTGATTTTTTGCAGCTTCAAAGTGGAACAGAACTACAAGATATCTTTGGAGATGCCCAGGATAATTCATGGACAGTGAATGCAGGTTGGTAATTTTGGAACTTTTGAAATTATCTTCTTGTATTTTAGCATTCTTACAGTCACTACTAGAAGGATGCTTGTGCTGCAGATTATATTTTCCTAGTGTGTCAGTGTATCAAATGTTGGTCCTCAATTTTTAGAAGTCTGAAGAATAAGTTTGACCAGTGTATACAATATTGGTGGGCAATTGATGTGTAGAACTCCACACAATTCTTCTTTTCTGGGGTTTTATTCTGGAGGCTTTTATACTGATTTTTGGTACCAAGGCATTCTACACGGGGCAAGTCCACCTTACCTGCTGGATGACACACAATTATGCCACTTCATATGTCATGGGTAAATCAGGGTTTTGAACCTGCGATCATCATCCATGTCTTTCAATTGCACTCTACATAGTGTTTTTAAGATAATTAAAATTAATTAAATTTTAGGGTTTCTATTCTAATTAGATCGTTTGAAGTGTATTAATAACTGTAATTTTTCTGGACCAAACTGCGAGGAAATATAGAATTTTTTTCTGAATTAATAAATGTAATTTTTCTTTTTTGTAGTATGAATATAAATAATTTGCTCTGAATTTTTTGGCATAGCTCACACAACAGAAGGTGCATTGATTCTATACCCAAAGCGAAGTGTTTTTTTTTGGATTAGTTGATCCTCAAAATAAGACTTTTAGACCCACATATAAAGCTTAAACAACTTGATGCCTGTTGTGCCTATAGCACACACGCCCCGTTTGGATTGGGGACCCCCTCTTTTCTTTTGTCTTCGCCGGGTCGGTTCACCTTTGCCTCGTTTTGTGTGCCCCTATTTTTGCGCCTAAGTTGGTCATGAGCCATAAACTTGTCAAATACATCTTGGCCAAGGTCACCCCCCACCCAGGTTTCAATAAGTTTCTGCCCTTTGCGGGAATTCCATTGCGGGTTTCCATTCATCGGAAGTTGTTCCGTGCATCCCTCGCCTCGCGTCCGCTCGCAACATGGTGCCCGCATTGGGTTTTTCCGCTTGTCATTCGACCCAACGTCCTCACCAACACGGGTTTTCGTACGACCACCTACCCAGGTACCCGTCGTACTTGCACTTATTGCCATAATTAATGGCAGTTTAATCTATAAATAGCCCACCGACAAGCTGTCATTTTCATCCTAGGAATTCAAAATTTCGAAAGCCAGAGCTACCCGTGCGCGCGTGGAAACAATCTAGGAACTCCTGTGAACGATCATTGCCTTCTTTCGCGTGTTGTTAGGTATGAATTCTGGTCGCCCTTCTTTCGACGCTTACATTGCCTAGGGTTTTAGGGTTAAGGGTTTCAAACTACTTGAATTCAAACCTCGTGCACAAGAGACTAAAACCCTAACCTCCACAGAACATAAATCTAAGGGCTAAAATTCATGGAATCTCCTGGCCGTAAAGTTCCCATACAAAGGATTAGATTGTGTTGAGGTACTAGGATCAAAGAAGGGACAACTTAAGGTATATGACTGCTACCCTCAGCTCCAATATAGGAACTTCAAGAAAGACTACAGGAGGGTTAACGATGCCTTCATCGGGCATATCATTTGCACCTTGGTCAGAGACTATCATAGAAGAGTGTCGCATAGCGCCAAGGCGGTCATAAAGGGCTTTGGATATTTGTTCATCCAATTCCCTAAATTCACATACATCAGAGTAGAGGGATTCTTAGGGAGACCGTATCGGCTGCCCCGTTACCCAAATGATAGAATAATATTGTTGGAGCTTACTCAGCAGTTGCAGACTGTCCACACTCTATTGAGCAATAAGCATCGTGCTGGGGTCCCATATCCCCTCACATTCGGAGAAGGGATGTATTCTTGCCCTGCTGCCCCATGTGCAAAATACTGCGAGAAGGAGCTTGCAGAGTATAATTTTGAATTACACACAGATAGGGGAGGCTCGGATCCCCTCAGCAAATTGAAGAAACAGGTTGGACAACAGTACGCCCACCGACCTCATATTGAAGATTTATGGGCAAATTGTGATGACGATAGAGAGGTTCGAAGGCGACACTATATGAGGATGATTGTCAGATTTGTAAAATCCATTAACTTATATCCAGTCCTAGATCAAATTGTCGAAGATGACAATGTCCTGGATGAGAAATATAATGCTCTGATAAATGTCCCATTGCCAGTAATTGATTGGGCCGAGGAAGAGGTCACCGATTTGGATACTATCACTCGCCCCGTAGAACAAAGAACCAAGCAATGGATGGATGGGCAAATAGCTCAGTTGCACGAGCAAGGCGCAAAACTAACACACAGAGAGCTCGAAGATGAGATTGAGAGTGAGACAAACAGTGGCGTCGTTGCGGGTTCATCGAGTGAGGCTCCCAAGTCTCGGCCCGTCAGCAGATCAAGGAAGAGAAAGGATATAGCTGAGTGGAAGCCCAAACACAAAGTGTACACCAGGAAATCAACAGAAGGGCAGCTACCAAAGAAAGCAAAAAGGACGGGAACCTTTGTTCTCAAGATGCCAACCATTCAAGAAGCGGGTTCCTCGCAGAAAGATGAGGAAGAAGCTGAGCGACCTCGCTCACCACCGCCCACCACCTCCACTCTCCCATCAGCCGTTGTCGCTGCCCCATCTCCTCCCACTCCTCCGTCATTGCTCATCTCATCTCCACCTGCTGTGGACATTTTAGTCCACCTCACCTCCGCTTCACTGACTGCTCCTGTGGTGGTGTTGGATTCCTGCTCATCCACTACTTCCCCACTGTCGTCCTCCTCACTTCCGCCTCCACTACCAACTCTCTCTACTTTGCCGCCTTCTTTACCAACAACCTCTATGGTGCCCCTCTCCTTACCGCATGCCTGTCGCTTATTTGCAAAATGTACCATCCAAGCTCTCTAGGGCAATCCTCAATCCTCAAGTCCAAACACTAATAGCCCAGCTTGCTGCTGCCTTGCCTCTTCCTCCACCTCCCACTGGGCCACCTAAAATGGAGGCTATGATGCAAATCTCTGAAGAGATGGAGAAGATAAGCGCAAAACAACCTAAAGAAGCAACAAAAGATATTGCCAAGGAGCCAGAGGACTCCGACTGGGATCACTACTTTGAGCATCCTGAGGGCGGGCTAAGGGTTGATTTGGATGAGGTAGCTTCAGATGAAGAAGGGCAACAAATGCCTGAAGGTGGAGATGCAAGCACATTTGATGATTACTATGAAGTTGAAACCTTCGACCAAGAGCTAGAAGAGGAATAGCTTGAGAAGCATACGGATGAGGAGGCAAACCCAAAGGAACATCATTTCGATGAAGGGAAACTTGATACAAGTATTGACGTGGCAAAGATTGATGAGCTTCCACAAACTGGCCAAGATAAGGGCCTGAGATATGAAGAAGTGCCTTTGGAAGGAGAGCAAGCGAAAGACAAAGAAGAAAAAGATGTTGAGCCCGAGAAACAAGCACCAGAAGAAAATATTGTTGAAGAAAATATAGAATCTATTGGGCCTGACAAGGGCAAAGCCATGCTACAAGAAGAAGGCACAACAAACGAAGAGAATGTAGAAGCTACCAGGCAGGATGAAGAAGAGAGCAATGATGAAGATGCTTCTGAGCATGACAAGGAAGAACCTTCAAAAGAAAAAGGGGAAGGAGAAGGCAATAAATTCATCACTACATCCCCAAGCCAACAAATAGAGGTTCCCTCGTGGTTGGAGCAACAATTAAAAAGAAAGGCTCCAGTACTTGCAGGCCCCAAGGCTCGATTGGACACTATACTGGCTAGAGCGCAAGTAAAGACCTGAAGAGAGAAGAAGCCAAAGATTAGGTCCCACATTACGACAAATGCTTCAGGGTCTAGAATATTGCAGATAGCCACTCCCATGGTTGACAAAGATGCAAGCACCATTTAGGGCAAAGATTATTAGGTGACTACAATTAATCTGGGCCAGGCATCTCGTGCTCAAAAGATAGATGAATTCCAAGGGTCCATCTCCACCATCTTGCAGCAAATGAATGAAGATCAATCTATGAAGGAAGAGCGGAAGGCGCAAGTGGTGGAATTAACGACCTTCATACAACAATGGACAACATTAGGAGAAGAAGCTCCCATGGAATCTCTTGCGCCTGCCCTGCTCTCTAAGGAAGAAGTCAATAAGATGGAAAGAATGAAGAACTAGACCAAGTCTACATTAGACTGGTTCAAGAGTGTAGTAGACATGGGTGACAAAGGCATCAAATGCGCAACAAAGATGCACAATGACTTTCGGGTTTTGCAAAAGGAAGTCGAGGAGGAAATAGGGGTCTATAAGAAATTTCGTGAGCTTTATAGAATTGCATATCCAAAGTTGGAGAGCATCCTCAAACTCTCTCGGGAAATTTGGGAAAAGGAATTGGAGCTGTCAAAAGAAGATCATTGGCTACCTGAGGCATGGTTGATGAATTTTGAATATAAAAAAGAGATTTTGGAAAGGGCCTTGCTAGAGTTGATAGCCAATCACGAGCGGATCGTAGATCACCGGGTCAAATGTGATGACTATCTAAAGTTGATGACAGGCTATGAGATGCCCGCCCTGGAGTTAGATCGAGAAGCCATCAAGCATGAATTCCACAAGAGGGTAGAGCAAGGAGCCGGTGACACGTTGTCAACAAACTTCATGGATTTTGCTGCAAGAGTCTTCATAGAGTATGAACAAATGATCAAAGCTGCGTTGAAATGTATGGAGCATCAAAATCAAATGACGGAAGGGTTCAAGAGGGTTGCCTTCCAAATCTCTAAGTGTGACCTTTCTAAAGAGAAGAAGTTGTTAGCTGTAATTGGGAAGTTCATTGAATATGCAACAACACAAAAGGAGGCTGGAAAATCCATAATAGCTGATGAGTATTTGTTAAAATAGTCATAAAAAGCTAAAGTCAGCTAGAAGACAAAATAGACTATAGGACAAAATAGGGAAAAGACAAAGTAGTCTATTTTATATTGTAAACTTTTGTACTTATATGGGGTTAGGTGAAACCCTAAATTAGAATGAATCTGAGCCATTCATTGTAAATGAATCTTGGCCATTCATTCTTCTTTTGGAAAACTATAAATAGGAGCATCTTCTCATTTTCAAAGAGAGAGATGAATTGTTGTGTAAAGACATGCTGCTACAATATGTAAGAAAAACATTGAGTTAATGGTTTCTTGTGTCTTGCTCTTTATGTGTGCATGATTCTATCTCCAAAAGTTTGTTTCGGCATTGCTCATTTCAGTTTAAGTTCATTTTTTGTTAGTAGTTTGTGATGTCCCCATCCTAGTTAGCGCAGCTGAATACGTGGTTAGCCTATTATTTCGATCCTTGTAGGCTGACAGATGTGTGCAGAGGATCAATGGAGGCAGTTACCCAGTGTTTTGGAGCTTCATTGTTGCAGTTGTTTCAGGTTGGGCCTTCGCAGAATCCTTTAGAGTGGTTTTTCAGAGACTTTCTATTTTTAGAAAGTCTGACAGACGGAAGTTGCTATTTTGGGCAGGGCACCTGGTTCAGCTGTTTAGCTTAGAGTCGACCCAGTTCATCAGTTTGACGGTCAGATGGAGAAATAACGGTGTATTTAATGATTTATTGAATAATTAATATTTTTGACTTTATATTAAAGTCACTTTATTAATTTATTTAAATATTTAATAAAAAGGCGTATTATAAAGTATTTATTATACTTTATAATAAAGTGAGAAATTAATATAATGAATAAGTAATTATTCATTAATGATGGGCGCCAATTATTTATTTTATTTCTCCTAAGTCAAAAGGGTGTATTTAATCATTTAATTAAATGATTATTAAAAAGAGGTTTTGGGTCGAATTTTCCAATAAGCTATATATTCACAGCTAAAGACAAATCGAACTGATATGTCTTGATTATTCAATTTGTCTTCTTATTGCTCTGAGCATTGAAGTTTGCAAAACCGAGGGTTTCAGCAAACGATCGATTTTGGAGAACGATACCTCTTTAGAATCTGACATACTGAGACTGTGCAATACCAGTTGAAGATTGTCTACTTGGTGACTTCACACAGGAGTTGCAGTTGAGATTATTGATCGATTTCAGGAAGGTTCTATCAGGGTTTTTCATCAGTTATTAGTGGCGCACCATTTGAGATTGTGGAACAGTGATCTGGTAGTGTATTCTCTGAGGCCGTACCATATTAGGAGCTGCTGCTAGGCCGTACAGATTTGTACCAGCAAGGCCGTACATTTTCATCTGGGAATACGTCTTCATCTCTGGGGTCTTCTGCCTGTTGCAATAGGGACGCCTTTATATTCTGAAGCTTGAGGCGTGGTATCTGGAGACTGGAGTTTACCCTCTGGCTTGGGCCGTACATTTCTTCCTATCTTCTGAAGGCTGCAAGTAAATCAGGTTCCATTGAAATAAAGTTGTATTTTCCTTCATATGTTCATTTTATTTATTGTATGTGCTCTGGAAACTCAATAAAGTCTAGCGCCTACCTCTTCTGAGCAATTTCAAAGCATATTTCATGCCTTTAGATTTATTATGGATTTTTAAGCATTTTTAGAGTAAAATCGCAGCTTTCATGTTTATTGCAAAAAACCTCAAAAACACAAAAAAATACAAAACGATCAAAACAAACAAAATCAGTGATTTTTCAGTTAGGGTTTCGGGGTTGAGAGTCACCTGGATTCTTACATAGTTCTTGTTGGCTTTAATGGTGGATGTATGCTATAGTGTTTGATGCACTTTCAGCTCATACTTTTGGTCATTTGTTGATGACAAATTGCTGTGTAAAGTTAGTCTGAGCTAATTCATTTACAACACTTAACTTCAACTGTGTATGTGCATGCTTTAAGTATTCATGTTGCAGTCTGAAAATCATAAGTAAGACTTAGAAGATTGCACTAGTTTTATGATACTGTGGGTTGTCCCTAGTTAAGCAAAACTTAGTTTGGAAGTCTGTCCACTGTAGCATCCTCCATTGTTACTGTTCATCTCAGTTTCAGACTTAGGAAAACTTCTAAACCGTTTTCCTTTTGCTATTTATTTTAAAGTCTGAGTTAAATATACAATTCCAATATCACTATAAAGCTAAATTTGATGACAAAAGTGAGTTTTAGACTGCTGCGTTGACATTGCTGTCACTGTTCATTCATTTCTATTAATCTGAAACTTCATCACAGACCTAGAACTTCCATGCTTTGTGAACCATAAAGACCCCTTGTGATTACCGACAAATCACATCAAACAACTGAGCTATTTTTGCAAAATCATGATCTAACACCTAAGAGACCTTGGGGCGATTTTCTGAAACTTAGTTGTAGATTTTCACCTTTCAAGAGAGATAGGACATCCGTGTTCTATCTGTGTTGAGAAGTGCAAAAACACCCATCAACAATGCCCAAGGATGCCCAAGGTTTTAAGGGAATTTAGAAGCATCAGCCAAATGTAAGGCTCCCAAAATGTAAAATTCAAAGGAAGTCCTAACAAATTAAAATGTTTTCCACTTCATTCAAATTCAAACGTCCAAATGCATTCATCTCTTGAAAACTGTTATCCTCGAATTGTGCTTGCTCAATTCATGGGATAACCCCTACGAAACTTGTCCGTTTCGTAGCCCACGTCCTCTAAGCACACATCGAGACAAATTTTGATCCATCTAGTGTGTAGTCCAACCCCTCGAAAAGTTATTTGAATTTCGATTGGGTCATCTTTTCACCTTGTGAAATATTTGCAAAAGTTAGATTTTTGACTTAGTCATTTTTCTTTCACATGCAGTGTTGCTGAATTTTAGAGCGACTGCATATTTTGGTCAACTGCATTCCAGGATGTAGTTGCGGAGAATTTCTCCACAACTACACTCCTGCACCCGCACGTATTGGTCATTAAATAGTTTAAGGGTCAGTTTATTTATTGTTTTGATCTTGTTTTATTTTCATTTTACTTTGTTTTCTCGATTGATTTGTGTGCCTTCTGCTGCTTGTTTGCCCGTTGTTGTGCTTGTGCTTGTCCTCGTGAAGATTCAATCAAGTTTTCGTGCCTCATTAGGGTTTTTGGGGATGTGAAGTTTCTTTCTTGTTTACCATCGTTTTTGACCTCCGTTATTGTTAAACATTGTTTTAGTTTTAAGATTTAGGTTTTTGTTTTGGTTCGTGTTCTCTATTTAGTTTTTTTGTGGGTTTTGGTTTGTGTTCACTGCTGTTTAGGTTTGTTTAGTTTTGAGTTTGCATTTTCACCTTAGGTTTTAGTTTCTTTTTGCCTACGACCTTGTAGCACAGGCGTTGTTTAGAGTTTTTACTCCGAACAACCCTTTACCTTGTTTGTAGGCGTTGTTCAGGGATTTTTCCCCAAACAAACACACACACCTTTTGATCATATTTGAAATATGTTCTACAGAGATTTTTCAGGGAAAATTCCCTGAACACACACCCTATACACACACCCTTATACCGTTGGTCTTCATGTTGTTCGGGGAAAAATCCCTGAACAACATCCCTATACAGTGCACCTAACATATATCATGCGGAGAAAATTCTCCGAATGACATCATCTTTGGACCACCACCTAACACATAATTTGGGGAATTTTCCCCAAACAACACTTTACACACATGGAATTCCCATGCACTTCAGAGAAAATTCTCCAAAGTGCATCAAGTTGATCTGTCCCATGCACTTCAGAGAATTTTCTCCAAAGTGCGTACCTTTTGCAAACACATATGTAGATCGGAGAATTTTCCCCAACCTGCATTAAGTTGATTTACCCCTAACATATGCAAATTGGAGAAAATTCTTCGACTTGCATTTGTTTTGTTGACCTACCCTAAAATATTCTCTAAACTACATCATTTGCCATACCCTCGTGTAATTTTTCCACCTTCACACCAAGAGAGAAATTCCCATGTAGTTTGTAGAATTTTCTCTGAACTACACACCAAAACACTTCAGAGATGTAGAAGTGCAAATTTTTTCCATAGCTGCACGACACTTGAAATTTTTCTAACATTGGAGGATTTTGAAATTGATTTTTTTTTTTTAGTCTCTTGCCAAATGATTGATCCATCTTTTAAAAAGAAGAATATGAAGTATAAGTATCAAGGAGTGTTCCCGATTACTTCTATGGAGTCCAATGTGGACAACATTAGAGACATGAAGATTGGACATGTGGACATGTTGGAATTCTTGGAAAGAGTGAACAAGTAACTTGTTGGCTCAAGCATGCGGTATATTCTTATCATTGGTATTCATTTGGTTTCTTCCTTTCCTGTATCATCTTTGAATCCGAAATTTGTGTTAGTAGTAGCTGCCAATTTCAATAAGGAGAGTAAGAGCATAATAGATGTTGATGGGAAAGTGATCATAAAGTTAGATGAATTCCTTGACAAGATTTTCATGTACCCTAACATTGATGACTATGCTGATATCACCATGGAGGCAACACAAAATTATTATGACAACAATTCAAACAAGTGCAAGAAAAACATCAACACCCGATGGCTCAAAACTTCTAGGCCTACAATTGCAAGGTGGCCAAAGAACATCTTCTGAAGTGAGTTCATCGAGGAGGTAGGTGATTTGATAACTCTTCTCAATAGAGTAAAAGGACTTCCAACATCCAATACTTTTCAAGAATGGATGTATCTATATATATATATATATGTCATAAGGAAAGGAAATCAAAAGATCTTTTGGGGAAAGCAAATTAGTGACTCAATTTGTGAACAACTTTCCAAAGTGTCAACCTCTTTGAGATTTTATATGACTTAATATCTGGTATATGCTGCTGCCTCTATGAGGCATTTTCCTGGCCTGTCTACAGAGGGTGATAGAAGAAAGATTGCGGTATATGAATATTATTCTTAGATAAGTTTGAAACAAAGTATCAAGCATTTCAGAAGAGTAAATGATGCCTTCTTCTATGTTTACATCTGCATGTTTGACAAAGAGCTTGAAAAGAAAAGGGTTTCAGATGAAGCTTGGGAATTAGTGAGAAAGTTTGGTTGTATGTTTCTGCAGTTTCCCACTTTCACCTACATCAAGGTTGGTTGTTTTGATGGATATCCATACATGCTATCGAGGTATCCAAGTGATAAAATTGTACTGATGGAGTTATGTAGACAGATTATGGTTGTGCATAGCAAGTAGGCAGAATCTCATAAAGCAGGTTTCAAGTTTCCACTAACCATTGGCAAGTATTCCATAACCACAACTCCATGAGCCAAAGCCATGGAAATTGAAATACAGTGGGTGACCATGAAAAAGTATAAGAGAAGGAACGATTTTGATTACTGAGGAATCAAAGATAAGCTTAAAAGAAGCTATACTCATGTTCATAGGATTGAGGATATATGGGTTGAGTGTAGGAATGATGAAGATGTAAGGAAGTTAGACTTCAGTCGGCCTACCTTGGAACAGATCATAGACCTTGAACTTGTTGATATTCTTGAGGACATGCACGAGGAAGATGATATTGTAGATCCTGTATATGAAGAAAATGAGATTACTGACTCTCCTCTTCCATTGATTCAATGGTCACAAAAGGAGATGATTTGCACAAGGGAAAGGTTCCAACATACTCTTGCTAACACTAATGTTTGATTGGAAAATAAAGGAATAAAGTTGAAGTTTTTCAGAACAGGATTAGAGGAAGAGGATATTGAAGGGCCTTCAGGTAAAAAGGGAGAATTGAGAACAAAGAATAAAGAAGATGCTCTTGTTACCAGTAAGAATCCTAAACTTCTCTTCAAAATCAAAAGGACTAAAGGCAAGGATAAATAAGGAACATCAACTCACGTGGAAGAACAAGAAGAAGAAATTGCAGCTGAAGAATCACAAGAATGTCTTGTTACTTCCCAATCGGAGTCACCTCATGAAGAATCTCCCCCCTCTTCCTATAGTTTCTACAGTGCAAGTTCCTACTTCTCTTGTTGTTTCAAATGTACAGTCTTTACCTACTGTTTCTACTATTCCTATTACACCTACTGTATTTGTACATTCTATTCATTCATCACCCACTAGAGGGTCAATATTTGAAGTCCTCATGGCAATATAGAGAATGTTTTTGGCTCTCTTTCCTCCTTGCCAATTCTTGACACATTCACCCAAGCGGCTTTGATAAGTTAATGTCTACAATTGTGCCTCAAGTTTCAAGTGTGGAGATTCCTACTGCAGTGTTAACCCAAACTCAACCAATTTTGACCACCACTGTCATAGGGCCAACCTCGTCCTCACAAACTTTGGTGACATAAATTGAAGGGGTTCTTCCATCCTTCCTCCTTGGCTAATGTCATAGACACCAAAGAGGAAGAAACAAGTCGTCTCTCCAGATGACTTTGACTTTTGCCAGCTTGTTCCAACTAAGTCCAAAACATCTAAGAAGGCCAAAACTCTTTCAAGGGTGTTGGTTGACAAATCGGGAAACAAGTATGCAGAAGTGGCACAACCACCATCGGATAAAACTACTGAATAAGTTCAAGGTTCTGACTATGTAATTACAAGGATTGAACTTGGAAGGCAAACACATCAAAGTGCCAAGGAGGACCTGAAAGCAACAACGGCTTTGTTGATTGAGAGATATGACAAGGATAAAGTTATAAAAGATCAACTCAAGCTCGAGGTGGAACATCTTACTTTTGTGCTGTTGAAGATAAGCCAATCTTTTGAATCCGTTGAACCTGTCACCACATGTGTTAATGATGATGCAATTCAGAGGGTTGAAAGGATTGGTGCACAAGGTCGAGCTGTTAGTGCATGGATAGACAAACTAGTGGCACAAGGCTCTCAACTTTTGAAGTCTTCCATTGAATTGATTAACAATATGGATGATGTCAAGTCAGAGTTGAACCAAACACTTGACATGTCTTAGAATTTGTAGCTGGTAGAGAAGGATCTTGATGCTTGGGCAAAGTTGAGAGATTTCAAGCTGGAAGTGTTAGTTGAGAATGGGGTGATCCCCACAAGGAAGAGGTACATTGAATATTGGGAAGCAATGAAACATAAGAGAGAAGTCCTCAATGAATTGATAAAAGATCTGCAGGAAGCCCAAGAGACAAGCATTGATAAGGGGTTAGACACCACCGTCAAGATAGGAGAGCTTCCATGCCAGATACTGGATGATAATCATAAAACTCTTCCCGTGGATGCAGTTGTCCAAGAATTTACTTCACTAATTCAGAATGAGATTGAATTAGAAGCTTTCTCATTGTCTTCCATTGATAAATTAGTGGATTTCCAAGTGATTCTGGATAATTTGAAGACAATATTGGACAAGCACAAAAAAGCACGTTTTAGCATAGAGGACTCCATCACACGAGTTCTAGCCATCTCCAGTCACACACCAGGGCCAAATGACACTGAAGTTCAGGTGGCATTGAAGAGATGGAGATTTTTTGGAGAAGAATGTAGAAGAAGAAGAGAACGTGCTTGCAGACACTTAGTTTATTTTTCAAGTTTTCCATTATGTAGTTTGTAGTTTGTAAATGACATTTTACATGTCTTTTTGTAATATGCAATTACATGTAAAACAACATAGTCCCAAGTCAAATTGGACTCTGTTTGTGAATAAGTCAAAGTTGTTGTAGATTTCCTATTTTTGCTCTTGGCTTCTCTCTATAAATAAGAGGGGGCTCTTTTTGTAATTTTTATCTTTTAGCTATTGAAGAGAAATGTTGCCAAATTGAGGAGTGCATTGGAACTTTGTGTTCAAAGTGTAAATCAAATTCGGTCAATATAAAGAAAGCAAGCTGCCATTCAATTTTTGTCTTGAATCAAGCTTGTGATGCATTGGAATTGTTCTCAAGTCTTTTCTATTGCATTCTCTTGTG
>VDFB02362148.1:0-25382 GCA_007258455.2 Sequoia sempervirens
TACTTTCCATTATTGTGGAAAGATTGGTCATATACAAAGGTATTACAAAAAGTGGTTGGTTGATGAGAAGTCTAACTAGGAAGCATCTTAGCAAAGTGGCATCTCAACAAAGTGCTCACGTGGCAGAGCATACTAAGTAAGAGTCTGCATACTATGCATTTTGATGACCAACACAATATGGGTAGACTTAGTTTTTGTTTGTACAATGACCATTAAGGGAGGGTATCAAAATATTAAATGTAATTTATTAATGGTCATCTTAATTTTATTTAGTTGTTGGTTAGCTTTAGTTCTTTTTAGCATCTTCTTGTTTTTTAGCTTTAGTTTTCGTCAGTTAACAATTGTTTCTTTTAGAAACATCGTTTTGTATTTTTCTTTATAAGGAGATCTTCTCTCCATTTGTATACACACAATCATGAACATCAATAATATTTTCAGTATGACCAAGAAGAGTTTGATGCTCTTCATGAGTTTGCTATATCCTTTGAGGAAATTCCAAATATATTGCTTGATGATTGGACAAAGAAAAGCTATTATTTTGATCTATATGGTTATATGAAAGAAACGGGATTGGGTTTTTATTGCATACATGAAGAAAATTCAACTTTACCTAACCTTATGATGCCACAAAAAGATCTCAAAGGAGCATGAAAACTTTACTTTAAAGGCCAAGAATTAAGAATGGTGCTCATGTTGGTGTCATGATAGTCTCTCCTCAAAAAGAGAGATACTTATTTGCATTTAGACTTCAATTTAGTTGTACCAATAATGTATTTGAAAAAAAAACATCAATATAGGGTCTCCAATTAGCAGAAAAGAGGCGAATAAAAGTGTCATAGATGTTTGGAGATAGTGAACTCATCCTACATTAGGTTGGAGCTCAAAATGCAGCCAAAAACAATTTGCTAAAATCCTACAAACAAGAGTGTGGGACTTAGTTGAAGACTCTAATGCTTTCAACATTCAAACTATTCCAAGAAATCAAAACAAATATGATGATAGGCTTGCGACAGTTGGTTCATAATATTAAATTCCAAAATGACATTATGGAAGACAAGGACCAATGTGTTAAACTTAAAGTGAGGCTAACAATACCAAACAATGAGACCAGTTGGCAAGTATTTGATGGTGCCAAGAAAATTATTAGATTTCTTCAGAAGAGGCAAAAATTTCTACTAAAAAATAATCTAAGTTGCAACAACAATATGGAGATTAGGTGATCCAACTGAAGACAAACAAGTTGCAAAGGGTTTAATTACCTTAGAGAGTATCTTTAATATTGATGATCAACTCAAGAATGGAAATATGAATATGAATGACAAAGAAGAGGGTTATGAACAAGTAGCCATTTCAAATGGTTGGTTCTTGAAAGTTGGAAAAGTATGTAGCTAATCTATAAAACAATCTTTTATTGATCTTTGTAGAGAATATAATGATGTGTTTGCATGGAGTTACAAGGATCTTAGAGTTTTTGACCAAAATTTGGCCCTACATAACATTGAACTATATCCTAATGCTAAACACATTAGGAAAAAACAAAGTCTAGTCAATCCTAAAATTAATCCCTTGATGAGACAAAAACTAACCAAGCTTATTGAAGCAAACATTATCTTCCCAATCAAGCACTCATCTTGGGTTGCTAAATTAGTTACAATTAGGAAGAGTAATCAGGAAATCAAGTTATGTGTGAATTTTACAGACTTAAATAGAGCCTCCCTTAAAGACCATAATCCCCTTCTATCCATGGAACAAATCCTTCAAGCGATGGTTAGAGTTAAAAGGTTTTCTCTCTTAGATGGCTATTTAGGATATAACCAAATCTATGTTCACGAATTAGACCAATTTAAAACTATGTTTACCACCAAATGGGGGAATTTTCCCTATAATAAATTGTCTTTTGGGTTGACTAATGTCAATGCAACCTTTCAAAGAGCAATAGATATGGCCTTTAAAGGATTTATTAATGACGTAATTTTGGTTTACTTGTATGATATATTTATCTTCTCAAAGAATTAAAGTGAACATTTGGATCATTTGTCTGAGGTATTCCATAGGTGTAGGGAATTTGGAGTGTCTTTGAATCCAAAAAAGTGTGTTTATTGTTCATGAGGGTAAACTATTGGGGTACATAGTTTCAAAGATAGGTATATCTATTAATCCTAAAAGAGTAAAATCTATTTTAGCTCTTTCCCTCCCAAGACAGAGAAAATTATTCAAAGCTTCTTGGGCCAGAGGATCAACTTTGTAAGAATATTCATATTCATACATTGTTTGCCACCTTGGTCAAGCCTCTTACCTCTATGCTCAAAAAGAAAAATAAAATTCAAATAGTCAAAAGAAGGCAAGGACAGTTTTGAAAGTATCAAACTAGCTATTTCTTAAGTTGCTACACTTGTGAATCCAAACTTTTTAAAAAAATGTATTGTATTCTTTTGGATGAGATGAATGTATATCATCCATCTTAACTCAACAAAATAATGACCAATGGATCAGCCAATAGCTTTTTATAGGCAAGCACTGAAGTACTATGAGCTGAGGTATAATTTTGTAGAGGAATAGATCTTTACTATTGTAAGAGCTCTCAAGAAATTTAGGCATATGCTTTTCAATAACATGATTCAGTTAATGGTGCCTCATCAGAGTGTGAAATAATTCCTTTTGTGTAGGGATCTGAATGAGAAGAGAGCTAGATGGATTACTAAAGTTATGGAGTATGATGTAAATATCAAGATCACCAAGCTTGTGAAATGTAATGGGTTGTGTGAGCAACTTGTAGCAGACCTTGACGCTGATAAGAAGACCATCTACATACTACAAGAAGACCAATCAGCTAGACCCAACCCTCTAAATATATAGACAATGAGATATATAAACATGGGAGCTAGATGGATTACAAAAGTCATGGAGTATGATGTAATTATCAAAATCACCAATCTTGTGAGATGTATGGGGTTGTGCGAGAAATTTGCAGCAGACCTTGAAGTTGATAAGAAGATCATCTACATATTACAAAAAGGCCAATCAACTAGGCTTACAAACAAAGGCTTGAAAAATTATTGGTCAAATTGGAAAAAAACCAACTGATGGATTGAAAAAAGATGGATCATCAAAGGTCTCATTCCTTCATTGCAAAAGAAAATGAAAATAGTATCACCTTCATCGTATGCAAAAGTATACAATATAGTTTTGGATATAGAAAGTGAGGAGAAGATGTCCTCAACCAAAAATAAAAGTTGACGAAGATGGTGACTCAGATGCAAGCAATGATAGCAAATAGAGATTAGTACGAGCATTACATAGAGATATGCTCTACATGATGAAGGAACTAAAAGCATAAGAAAATCCAACAAGAAGCCTAAATATTTATATTGCATGGATTGTAGAGCAAAGGCCCACACCAAAACAAACTACCCTAAGAAGATGCTATATGATATTTATTAAATAACAAGCCATTCAACTAAGGAATGCTTGTATAATTTGAAAAGAAGAGTAGACAAGTACTCTTTATGCAAGGGGACTAGTCTACTCCATGCCACACGCCATTGAAGCCACAAAACATCAATAATGCATCTTCTAGTAGCTATCGAAATCCAAGAAGCAATAATAGTTGTAGGGGAAGTAGGAGTTGAATACAATAACTCCAAAGGTCAGCGTATTATACAATGTTGAGAGTGCAATAAATGAAGCCACTTTCAAAGGGCTTGCCCAAGAAGTCAAGGCAAAAAATAATTACTTTGAAAGTGGTGTGGACTCGAAGACCATGATGATGTTGAATGTATGAAGTAGAAGGCAAACATCAATATGATTAATGTAGAGAGAAAAGGAGTGTCCATACTTGAACCCAAGCAAAGAAGGATGTGTAAATCGACCCATGTAACAAAAAGGAGACTTTATGAAGCAAGGGCCAAAATGGAGCATGCTATGGATAATGAGTGTCACCTCTCAAATACAAATGCAAGTATAGAAGCAAATCAATTCAATTCAAATCAAATTATTGCAAGGAAAGTACTTCAAACCACCATACCAATTAAAGTAGTGAATTTATTGCAAAGCAAATATGAGGACCCAATTACTAGACCTACATTGTCAAGAGATAGGGGATTGATCCATGGTTCTTATGATCAATTTTGCAAGGAAGCTAGCAATGGTACATATGGAGATTCTCAGCAAGAACCTAGCAAATACAATTATTGATTGTAGGTCAAGTATGAATGAACTTTCAAAAGATACTTGGTGGAACCTAGGTAAGTTGACTATTTGACCACCAACTTTCTAGTTGGTAGAGGCAAACCAACAAGGGATAGAAGCATTTGGAGTTTACATGGTGTGAAGGTAATCATTGGTACTCACACATTTCTACTTAAATTCATGTCATCTCATGAAAAAAAAAACATACAATGCATTATTGGGTTGAGGTTAGTTGGTAGAAGTCAAAGCCAATGACAAGTGGAAAAAGAATGTAATCTCCATTGAAAATAAAGGTTGTAAATGTATAATTGATCCAAAGAATCAATCTGTAAGTGAGGAAATAGCTTCCTTAGGTCAGCAAATTCTAACTCTGAAGATGAGTGGACAAAAAGGCATGGTTGCAGCCCCATGGAGCCAAATGTCAAAGGAATCTTGGAACTAAATACATTTTGAAGATGAAACAATTTCCTAACATATTCCATTGGCAAATGAAGGACTATGAAGCATTCTACCAAACTACATTTTTTATTTAAGTTGTGGAGATTAATGAAGATGAACATGAATTACAAGATGGCAAGAAGCAAATGAAGGAAAGATTTAAAGTTGAGCAAATTCAAGAGAATAATTTAGAAAAATTGAATGATACAAGTGTGAAAAATGGCATAAATTGGTTAAAAATTTATTCCCAAAGGCCAAAAGTTATTGATTATGCAAGCCCAACCAAACTATCAAACATAAACTCACCATGTGATGATATGAACAAAAAAAATCAACTTATTAATTTTTTTTGTGTGAAGCCAATTAATATTTGTGCTAACAAATGTTAAAGGGACGTTACTCATAGTTCATATGTCAACAAAAGTGGCTAAATAAAGTAAAAAAGAAAAGAAATATAAAACAAAGTAATGAAGCTAGAAAGGAAATAAATAATGGTTCCCACATAAAAATAAAGAAAAAAATATGGGTGAAGAAAATGCATTACAATTAGTTAGAAAAATTAAATAAGTTCCAAATTCTTACACCGCCATATAGCTGCCTAAGAAAGCCCACCATACATTCTATTAGTGGGTCTTTGAGTGAATTGAAAAGTTTTGTTGAAAAGGTATCCATCATAGGACAAAGAAATTTAGTTTCTTTTCTCCCACCATATGGCTTTGTGATTATCATACTTCTACTATACACCATTTGGTTGAGTCCTATAGTCCAACAATATGGTATGAAAAATATTTTGAATGCACTGAAACATTCACTATACAATCAACTAAAATTCCTACATACAACACACAACCTTGCTCAATGTTCTACCAAACCATCTACTAGTCAATTTTATGTTATACAACTCCATGTTGACCCTTTTGTCATACCACCATCTACATCTATTCAATATGAATTTTCAACCATACAATACCCTGCACATTGTTTAGTTGTTGTACAACCCTGGGGTTATCTTTAGTTGTTCAACTTGTCACACAATTGCATGCTACTCGTAGTACCATCCACTCTAAAATCCATACTAAGGTCATACACATGTACTTAGTTGTTCAACATCATTCAATAGAGACACTACCAATTTTCAATCATACAATCTTGGTATGGTAATTAGCTTGCAAAAGCGTTTTAAAGATCTATACATTCAAATTTGGCAATATGTCTGTATACTATGACACAACTCGATCATTTGTACAGCCATTGGCAAATACATTCTCTATACAACGCACCAATTCTAGATGTGATGATGATCAAAGTGAAGTTAATAAGTCCTTTTTACCTGAAGAGTTCATTGCAAATTTCAAGTTGGTTGTGCCATAATCTCCACATTACACTCCCTCTTCACTAGTTCTTCATTATGACACATTCAAGTTATGATTTTATTAATTTGGCTTAACAAATGAAACATCGACAATCCGAACTTCCCCCATTCCACTACCACCAAAACTTTGGAAAAAAAATTATTGTGTGATTTGTTCCAATTTTGTTTTTCTGCTTATCAGGTAGAAATCCCAGTTTTCTTTTCGAGGGGGAGAGGTGAGATGTAGTTTGTAATACTTAACTTGTTATGTTATGTTTGTACTGACTATGTATTAATCAACTTGTGGGTATTTGTTAGGCGTTAGTTGTCAATGGGCGTTAACTACTGTATTTTGTTTAACAACCATCAAATACTTGAAAAAGGCTTCTCATACTCAAAGTAAACAATTTGATTTTGTACACAATCCTTCCTAGCGTACGATTGGATTGTACGAGCACTTCCTTTTAATAAAGCATTCATTGATCTTCATCTATAACTATCTCGTATGTACTGTTATATTCCATTTAGATGACAATAGGTAGTATTATTATTTGGCAGTTAACAGTGTGTGGTGTGTGTTCGTGTGTGCATGTGTGTGTGTGTTCAACTTTACCAAAAGATGAATGATGTTTATTACATTGGACAATGTAATTATTATTACTCTTACGAGAATGGTTGCAGTATTAAGAACAACAAATTAGCTTCCATTAATTTATCTGCAATACTATTAATAACTATTTCAGAGAGTAAAGATCCCGAGATCCCTTCACGAGGATAGTCAGATAAAAATATAAATCTTTCTCTAAGAGATAAGAAAGTTCAGCAGTAAACTATGAAAATAGATGCAACAACAGTCCCCTTGCAATCAACAAATTTATCAAATGCATCAATAAACTGGGACATGCAAAAAGGGAAGATACATTGAATGAACACCATCATTTCCTACCCTAGTAAGTGTGACTCTTCATCCATGGATCTTCCCTTTCCTCTTCACTCAAAAGACTAGTTGGGACTTCATATATGATGACTTGATGTTGTTGAACTTAAAGTGGAAAATGCACAAATACATTTTATTGTGCTCAATATGTATGAAATGCGAACAAAATTTCTTTTGCATTGAACTCCAGATCAAATCTGAAACTGGAGAAGCTTCAGTTAAAAATTTGTAACACTCAATCATAAGGGCAGTCAAAGCACCAATCGCCCTTCAATATAAAGGCAATGTGAGCTTGCTTGCATAACAAAAACAAGCAATGGCTCATGAGACTATGTGGTCATATGATTTGCATCTGTCAATGATTAACATTATAAATCACTTAATCTGGATTTTCAAAGCCCGATTGATGCCCCCTTCAAAGGGGTTCCCATATCCATCTTACAGGCAATGAATGGCTGAATTTTTTCAATGGACTCTATATTGCGCATGTGTATTTACTTTATCCCGTGTATCCAATTTATCTTCTCCAAATTGCTGTGTATAATATGTATCACACATTAAGCTAGAACAATAAGTATCATTCCCGCAACCATCAAAATGACAAAAGGGAGCTTTTTCCAGATCTTCTCCTGAAAAAAAAAAAACAAGATTCCCAAAACCAATGAGGTCGTTCATCATATCATAATGTATCTGTGCATTGATGAGTGTATCCGTGCATTGATGATAGTCTGTATATCTACGCATGGGAGCATATGCAAAGGTGGACATAAGTATGCCAGTACATGATAGTTTAATCACATATGCCAATATGTACATAATTCTGTACAGAAATATGCACTGATCCACATTTACATGCATGAGTAGTGAAATTTTAGCATCTACACTAACATCTTAGATTTCATTTCTTTAATCTTCTAGACCAAAGAGGAAACATATGGGGTAAAAGTAACACTTTTCAGATAGAGAAGAACTACCTTAAATACTACTCTTCCAACTATAACTGACAGTAGAACGTTACTCCTCTTTGCCTGAAACAGGTAAAATTAGAGATCAGTCAAGAGTTGTGGGGGATAAACAGAAAATAAAAACTCCCAAGCTTTTATCAATTCCAATAGAATAATATCAGAAACTCTTAAATCACATGCAGTTTTGCAATCTTTTCTCTTTTTCTCTGACATTCCATGAGTTCCATATGCACAATTTCAAATAGACCTGTTGTCTATGTTTCTTCAATGCTTTAAAGTGTAAAACACTAGCTGTTGAAGGGACAATAACTCACCGCAATTGCATAGGAAACTAGCAAAGACTCCAAGCTCTTCAGATAGCAGATAAATGCTACTACTTCAAAAAAAGAAACTATCAAAAATGCAGGGAACCAACGGAATAGATGCTTAAAGGATCTGGGACTGCACAGACCACAAGTAGAGTCACCGTCTCATAAGTCGTAACCCTGTATATATATGCCTAAAAAGAACAGCAATAGAAATAAACAAGAAAGAAAGTTCCCTAAGAGATAATACAAAAGACAGCCTTGCATTAAAAAAGGGCATAATAAGGATGATGCTCCTGACATGATGATAAATCACTGCAAATAAACTCATTGATTTCTAAACCTTTCAAAACAAGCTATTACACAAGTTTACCCAGGCAATCAAGAGTAGGCATCAATGTAAAGATGAACCAAAAAGAAACCATTAGATAGCTAAAAAGGAGCACCACATGATTAAAAATTTAAAATAATAAAAAGTATTTGAGGTTAGCCATTTTTTAAAAAGTGCAGTAAGCTGCAGATCACAAACAATGAAAAGGCAGAAATTTCACTCAGAAATAGCAAATTTTACAAGTATCTGCCATCTAAAATAAGAAATTATAGATATAGAATATCAATGAGCTTTGTCCAATCAATTGACTCAAATCCTCCTGGATCAAGGGGAGTCCATTTAAACATTTGGTCAAATTAGTGATAATTTGCTTACATTTATGAGTAAAGGGTGAAAAAAGTTCTTTGTTGCAAGGAAAAGTCATATATACATGTATGTTTTGGAAGGAGGATAGTATCATGGCATATCCCAGATTGGAACACATTAATCATGCAATCTTCCCATACACTTTAAGTTCACAATGAACATAATAGTGTATTGAAATGAATATAACTCAGGTTTCTTGTGTGAATTTGAGAAGGAAACACTCGAGAGTTGAGACAGATTTGACCTCATCAATTGCATTAAATGTTCAATGCTCTAAACTTCGTAGGTAGTAAATGAAAGAGAGTGTAATATTGGATAGCCCTTGTTGAGAAAAACAGCCGATTGAAAAAGTGGGAAAAATGCAGGAAACCTATCAAATACAATAGATGTAAGGACCAAATTTACTCTCATATTTAGTAATATACTAAAATAGTAAGCTCTAGAACCATCATGATTAAAAACATTCATGTACTTGATAAAATATGATAAATGTGATGTTTAAATTTGGCATAAACCTTTTAGACTGACCAGGATATGCATCGCCAAAAACAACCTTCTAAAAGTAAAAGACATGGATTCATCAAAATATTGTCAAAACCTGACACAAAAATAATCTACATTCTGATAATATTAACCAATACGAAATTAAGAATATTATGTAATACCAACCTACATTTATATAACAGGATATACATTTAAATTTAGAAAGATGTCCCTTATTTAAATTTAGAAGAAAGCAAGTAGGATATACATGCATATCAAAAAGAAAGAGCATATATGCAAATGGGTGCATGCAAAAAAATGATTAGGAGTAACTACTAAGACAACTATAGTCAAATTAAAGTTGTAGATATTCATTTAATTATCTCCAATAACATTATTATTAATAGCTACATGAAAAATAAAATATGCTTAGGGAAAAGAGAAACTACCCCATCTAGGATGAATTGTTCCTCGAAAAGACCAATGAACCAACATCCCCATTTAAAATTAACCTGAGGAATCAGTGAAAGGAGAAACTGTACACTATCCCCCCTTACTGACAATATTCTTCACTCCAAACTTCAGACAACAGATAAAAGATGAAAGTTTCAGGTGTCTAAGTTGATGTTGATGCAAAAGTAAGCATGGTATGGCTGATTTTGAAGAACAAATCTGATGAAGATGCCAAAGAAAGCATAATGTCACAATCAACAAAAAAGCTTCAAAATGAACTGGTGCTGATAATAAAGCTGAAGCTATGCTACCGGGTTCTCCTGATTGGCCACCCTTCAAATGTCAGCCTTTTATAAGCGGTAGAAGTCAAGTGACAAGATGCTGAAAACAGGAAGAGAGGACGCAAAAAAGTCCTCAAATTACTCACAACTCATTGGAACAAACATCTCTAAGGATAGGATGTGCAACTCAATCAAACTCCACTGAAATGATCCAATAAGAAACTTGTATGGAACAACCCCAAAAGAAAAACTATTGCCACAAAAGGTCCATCTAACAACATAAAACATTCATAACTGAGCATCAAATAACTAATGGACAAGATCACCAACAAAAATATGTGGTATTTGAATGAAACCTAAGTCATCATCCTAACAAATGCGGAGAAGGAATTTAATAGAATATATAACAGGGAGAAATCATCATCCATTAGTTATTTGATTTGCTGATTTGAATCTTATGCTTCTTCATGGCCTCTTCAAAAATTGTCATTCTCTCTGAAAAGATAATTGATATTCATAATTGCTTGTTTACAAAAGGATATGAAAGCTCCT
The DNA here is from genome assembly GCA_007258455.2 of Sequoia sempervirens. Taxonomy (NCBI): domain Eukaryota; kingdom Viridiplantae; phylum Streptophyta; class Pinopsida; order Cupressales; family Cupressaceae; genus Sequoia; species Sequoia sempervirens. Next base: position 10,651 of record VDFB02362148.1, read on the forward strand.
TATATAGAAAATTACAAGACGATGTTTCTAAAAAGAAACCATTGTTAACTGAAGCAAACTAAAACAGAAAATGGAAAGATGCTAAAATGAACTAAAACAAAAACAGGAGTTCGTAAAAGCAGACTAAGTTAACTAAAGCTAACTGACAACTAATTAAAACTAAGATGACCATTAATATTACAATAAATACTTTAATACCCTCCCTTAATGGTCATCCTACAAACAGAAACTAAGTCTACCCATATTCTTCTGGAAACATATCATCGGTGATTGATAACTGGAGAAGCATATCTGCCTCACGATTACTAATCCTTTCCCACAAAACAATCAAATCTAGACACCGACACTTGAAAACTGTGAGCTTCCTCTACTTCCAGGTATTATACTTTTGTGTAATTTCCAACATGATGTTGGATAAAGCAGCCATCCATCCCATTTTCCAAAAATGAGGTAATTTTGTGATTAGCTGGCACAAATTCTGGACAATCAGTTGGCACAACTCACGATTTTTCAAAAATTGTCTAAAAACAAGGCTCAGAAACTGTAAATTTTTTAGAAAAACCTTCAAAAACTCTGTAAAATAAGATTTTTTCAAAAAACTCCTCAAAAAACTGTAAATTTTTTATAGAAATTTTTTCAAAAACATTTAAAATCTTCAAGCTCACAATTTCTTGTTGAGAAAAAAATTGCCCAAAAAACTGGTCTGTGAACCCTAGCAGCAACCCACAATTTTTAGATAGGAAAAAATTATCAAAAAACTCTTCATAAAAAACACTGAAAAAAATTCAATAACTCTTTGCAGAATTTTTATTTTTCCCAAAACAATTCTGTCAAAACTAGCTCAAAAAAAATTGACCCTTCAAGCTGCCATGAGAGCTGAAAAACAAGTCCACTAGAAATCCAGGTTGCACCAAACAACAAACACAAAGCTGAAATTGCGATTTTCAAAAATCCGCCCACAAAAAACTTAAGAAATCGTGCAAAAAATTCTTCACATTGCTCTTCATAGAAACACTAGCAGATTCACGGCAAGAGAAGCCGCTCAAATCAAGACAAAACACCATGAAAATGATACCACAATGTGATGTCCCCTCGCTAGACAGTTCTCGGGAACAGTGTGTTAGCCCTTTATCGGACCCTTGTGGGCTAGCCAGTTTGGATAGAGGGTCAGTGATGCATTCTGGAGAGTTTGATTGTTCTTGTTTTCAGTGGACAGTGATTGGATCACAGCGAGCGTTGGCATTCCAGGAGTTCACAGCTTCTGACGGCACGGGATTATTCAGAGTTTTGAGCAAGTTATGAATTATTAAGTGATTAAGTTAATTATTTAACTTAAATGCCTTTTATTAAAGTCACATTGACTTTAATAATATTTTATATCACTTAAAAATGTTCAAAAAGGGATTTTAATATTTTAATGTCTTAAAATATTAAAAAGTGCGCTCAAAGAATTAAGTCTTAAACTATGGAGAAGACTTAATTAAAAATTAAAAAGATTTAAATGATGCAAAAGGCCGTACCTTCTTGAAATGCGTGCCAATTAGGTATAAAGCATCCCCTGGCAATTGAAACTCATATCTTTTGACTATTTCTCTTTGCCTTGAGCATTTTGCCCGTGCATTCTCCTGTGATCAAGGTTTGAACATTTGTCCATTGAAGAACGATAACTCTTCAGTGTTGAGTGCTTTTGAGCTGTGAAAGATCAGTTGAATCAGTACAGTTGAGAGCTTCACCAGAGGTTCTACAGTTGCAGACAGAGATTATATATATACAGTTGTTTGTTCTTTGCAATAAATGAGGGTTTCTTCTTGGTGGCGCATTCTCCTTCAGAGTCAGAGGCCTCCAGCAGAGTTTCTTTACATTCTTTCCTTGGCCGTACATTTACCTTGGTTTTGTGCCTCTGGAAAAGGCGTGTGAAGGGTTTTAAAGAAACGCCTTCCTTTTGATTATTTCAGTGCTTCTTCTTTGGCGCCTAGTTATTTGAGCATTGTGACTAGTTTCTGAGCAGGAGAAACCACTTCTGGAGTCTTGGCGTGCCTTCATGCTTGATTTCATCATTTCCAGCTGTAGATCTGGCAATTTCTTTATTTAAAATAACTGGAGATTTTCGGGTATGTTTGTTATGCATGATCTTATTGTTTCAGTATAATTAGCACTACTGCATTTCCACTTTGTGAGTTTTTGCTTTAAATTTCAAATTACAAGCAAAAATATGCTGCGCCCCTTCTCTTCTGTCTATTAAGAATTCTCTAAAAAACTAAGAAAACATCTAAAGACTTAAGAAATTAAGGTTTTTGAGCTGAGAGCCAGCAGGGCTCATCACACACAACTCTGTAGGAAGTCGCATTTTTTAAAACTGCAAAAAAAACCCTCGAAGCATAAATAGGTCGCATGGAATACAAACGGTTAAGGAAACCGCGAGAACCAGAGAAAAGGCCTTGGTCGCCAAACAACAAACAAAGCTGAAATCACGATTTTCAGAAAACTTCAAAAAATCGCCCACAAAAAACTTCAGAAATCATGCAAAAAATTCTTCACACGTTGCTCCTCATAGAAACACCAGCAGATTCGCAGTAGGAGAAGCCGCCCAAATCAAGACAAAACGCCATGAAAATGATGCCACAACTCTATAGGAAATCGCATTTTTTAAAACTGCAAAAAAAAACCCTTGAAGAAGAAATAGGTTGCACGGAATACAAATGGTTAAGGAAACCACGAAAACTAGAGAAAAAGGCCTTGGTCATGATGCCAAAAAATGATGAAAATTAGTCTTCAAAAAATCGTGATTTGTAGAAAAATTGCGTGCAAAAGCCATGAAACCAAAAGAAAAAAATGGCCAGAAAAAGAAACTCACACTACATGAGTTGCAAAATGAACTGCCCAAGAAAACCTGCACAAAAGAAGGAACCAAAAAAAATGTGATTTTCCTTTCGGATGATGCCCATGAACTCTGTAAATCTGTGAAAAAAACCAACACAATTTCAAACCCACGATTTCCCACCAAAACCCTCACGAATCTTCTTACAAAGCCCACGATTTTCCCTAAAAAATTCTTCACAAAATCTTCAGCAAAAAAAGACGGCTTAAAAAAACCTTCGAACCAGATTCTGGAACCTGCGATTCTTCCTCTGACAAACCCACAAAAAATTTCCTTCAAAATTCTTCACTAAAAAAAACTTTGATTTTCAAAAATTTCTAAAACAAACTTTCTTCGATTTTAAAAAAAATTGGCTACAATTAATCAGATTCAAGCTTGAGCTCTGATACCATGAAAAGATAATTGATATTCATAATTGTTTGTTTACAAAAGGAGATGAAAGCTCCTTATATAGAAAATTACAAGATGATGTTTCTAAAAAAACCCATCATTAGCTGAAGCAAACTAAAACAGAAAACGGAAAGATACTAAAATGAACTAAAACAAAAACATAAGTTACTAAAAGCAGACTAAGTTAACTAAAGCTAACTTTAATTGACAACTAATTAAAACTAAGATGACCATTAATATTACAACAAATACTTTAATACTCTTGACAATGTAATTCAAGATGTTCATTCTTGTCATAAATTGAGCAATGCATAGTGTTCATCTTCCTTCGATTTGACATCTTAGAAAAATAAGGGGAAGACTCTATCTTGTTTATCACTATTGGGTCCTCACAAACTATTAGGTGATGTTTAAGGCCCATATTAGTTGATGCCTTTATTGTACCCATTGTATCAGGATTTTTCATGATCTGATATTGATCTATTTTTATGACACTTACATATATGATTATGTGACACTTGACATTCTATGATGATTAGATGTGATGTTGTCAGGTTCATTTTTTTCATATTTGATGATTTGTTTGTTGAGTGTTTTAGCTCAGTTCAGAACTTCTGCATAAGTTCGATGTGAACATGCGAGTAGTTTGAGTTATTTCTGACTAAAGTGAAATTGTTTTATTTAGTTAATTAAGTCTAATAAAATGTTGATAATCACTAATGATTTAGACTTTATCTTCCAAGTCATCTCCTGTGTGAGATAAGATTTCTATTTTGGAAGATAAGATATTTTAGCTCAATAGTACAAAGATAGATGCAAAATAGAAGTTCAATAATTCAGTATAGTGTAATAATTCCATGCAACTGTAGTTGACAATTGTGGAGGTTTCCTTGTAAGCTTTCAAAGGAATGCAAAGCAGATTTCAAGGTGTAAATTGTTGCATACTTGTGTTCATTACCACAGTGTGAATTTCAATGATTTGTGCGATTAGTTTAATGTTTATTTTATATATAAGCGTTAGAAAATTAGTTACGTGATTGAAATATTAACATACTATCAAAGTCAAAAGGGCAGGAAGAAATTGCAAGCATGATTTGTATGAAAAATCATGAAGAAATTTAATGAAAAATTTTGCAATTTTTTTAAAAATCATACAGGGTATTTGTGAGAGATCATGTAGTTTTTTGGTAAAAAATCACGAGGTATTTTTTCATGCAAATCACATTCTGGTTTCAGGTCAAAATCACAGCCTAATTACAAGAAGAATTCACATGCAATATTTAGGCAGAATCACAAGCAAATCACATCAATTTTTTAAGGGAAATCGCAAGCTGGTTTTTTATGAAATCACAACTTTGAAGCAGAGTCACAAGCATATTTTTTAGTTGAAAATCGAAGCATAAAACTATTAGAAACCGAGTGTTTGAAGAACAAATTGTGATGTCTTTTTCCTTATAAGAAATTGTGGCTAAAGTAGTTTTTAAATCGCAGATTGTTTTGATAGGTGGCAAGTTTGAAGTCATGTTTTTAGATGGCTGCTAGGTCACAGTCACTGCTAGGTTTATAAATCCACAACTAAGGTGAAAACAGAAACCAAAGTTCTTTTACCAGCAGTTGAAGTTTGAAAGAGACAATTAAGGCATGTGTAGATCACGGCTAGAGTTTCTGAAGTTGGCCAGGTCATTTTTCTATAGTTTAAACCACAACAACCAAGGTTTGAAGTACTGCAACTAGGGTTTGTAAGTTGTACAAATTGGTGGCTAGGGTTTTGTAGCAGCTGTTAAGGGCATACAACAAACCAGCAAGTGTTTTAACCAATAAGGATTTGAAAATGATTCTAGGGTTCGAAGTGGCATCTAGGAGTGTGATCTAGGGTTTAGTAGAAGTAACAGCTAGAATTTTATTTTAGGGCTTTTTTTACACAAAATTTAACCAAGTTTGCAAAAGCAACAGTAAGGGTTTGAAGAAGAACTAGGGTCTAGAAGACATAACCTAGGTTTTGAAACAATGGAGTCAAAACACCAAGGGTGAGAGAAAGAGCGAGGAAGAATCCTTATAGCAAGGGAAAAAGGACTTGAGTAAAATCAAGTGCTATAGTCATCATAAGATCAAACATTATGCTTCAAAGTGTCCAGACAAGACAAAGAACCAAGGGAAGCAACAGCAGCATGAAGTAGTAGCCTCTACAAAACCTCAAATGAACGAATTTGTTGCCAAGTTTGAAAAAAAATTCTCAATGGTTTCTTGTCTTTCTACCAGTATAATTCAAAGCATGCTTGGTTTGTGGGCAATGATGCCTCTAGGCATATGACATCAACCCAACAGTGTTTTACTATTACCAAACTGGAAGAACACAACTCTAGAGTTCAAGTTGAGCTTGGTAATGATGTCAAGTATCCAGTAGCAAGAGTTGGTACATTTCCTTTTCAATTATAGCCAAGTAACTCTTCAAAGATTGACAATGTTTTGCTTATTCCTGGTCTCAAAAACAATTTACTTTCAATTTCAAGAATGGAGAAAAAGGGCTCTGCAGTTGAATTCAAGGATCAACAAGTTCTTATTAGCTTGAAGGGATCTAGCCCAATTACAACACAAGTTATAGGGGTTAGAGAAGGCAACCTTTATAGGTTACAAGGTGATCCAATTGCAACTTTAGTTCATTACAGTGATAATCAGTGTGAGTTATGGCACAAGAGAATGGGCCATCTACATCATGCAGCATTACGTATTATGAGGGAGATTGTCACAGGACTTCCAAATTCAGCATTGAACAGCAAGGATCTTGTAGAGGATGCACACTTGCCAAGCATGCCAAGGCTACTTCCCCAAGCAGCAAGGATAGGTCTAAATGGATTTTAGAGACAATGCATTTGGATGTGTGTGGACTGATGTCAATAGGATCAATTGTTGGAAGCATGTATTATGTTTTCTTCATCGATGATTTCTCTCACAAAATATGGATCTATTTCTTAAATACCAAGGATGAGGTCTTTAGCAAGTTTCAGCAGTTCAAATCTCTAGTTGAGAAGAAAATCAAGGTATTGGGATCAAACAACAGGGGAGAGTATACCTCCAAGGAATTTCGTACAACCCACAATTTTGTACAAACCACAACTAAATGGGATTGCAGAACACAAGAATCAATCAATCAAAGGGGCTGCTAAGGCAATGATTCATCATGACCTAGACTTTCCAATGTTTCTTTGAGTAGAGGCATGTCGTACAGTAGTTTACATCCAAAATGGGTGTTCTCACAAGATTTTGGAGGACAAGACACTAAAGGAGGCATTTAGTAGTGTGAAGCCTGAGGTGAGTCATTTCTGCATCTTTGGTTGTCCAATATATTTCCATATACCTATAGAGAAGTAGACAAACTTGGAACCTTCCAACAAGAAAAGTTTATTTGTAGGTTACAATGAGACTTCAAAGGCCTACAAGTACAGAGTCTACATTCTAAAGCTAAGGAAAGTTGTAGTCAACAGAGATGTCCAGTTTGAGGAAGACTTTGCACCCAAAAAATCTCAAGAATTCATTCTAGTAACAGAGGATGAGTGGGAAGCTCCGAAAGTTGGATCTCCCAAGATTCCAATTGTTTCCAGTTGAGGACAACAATGTTCAGGTGAGGAGGGAGAAACTTCAACCCCTTCTAATGTTAGGAAACCTCAATGGTTTGTACAGACATTGAGGAATGCTCAGGAGCATCTTGAAGCTCCTACGAGCACATTCAGGGAGAGTAGACCTCTGAAGAAGTTTCCTAACTACATAGCATTGATGAGTAAAATTACTAAGTCTTCCTACCTCCATGAAGCAGTAGAACAGTAGTTAGTTGGTATTTTGACCAAGCCCTTAGCAAAAGGGAAGTTTGAACTTTGAAGCATGCAAAGACAAACTTAGATTGGTGCAAAATTCCTTCTTTGCTAATATGAAGTGTTGAGTTTTTTAGCTCAATTCAGAACTTTTGCACAAGTTCAACATGAAAGTGCAAGTAGATCGACTTCAAGTTATTTCTATTTTCTAATTAAATTTAGTGATTAAAATGAAAGTTTTTTATTTAGTTAATTATGTCTAATAAAGTGTCAATAATCCCTAATGATTTAGACTTATCTTCCAAGTCATCTCCTGTGTGAGATAAGATTTCTATTTAGGAAGATTAGATTTTTTTTGTTACACCCCATTGTTAATTTACCAAGTTATTTTAACCTTTTATGTTTAAATACAGTTTTAATGCATGGTAATGTCATTATGGTATTTGACCGTTGAAAGAAATGTATGTATATGTCATGTGATGAATTTACTTTTAAATGCTTACGTGAAGTGTAAACTTAGAACTATATTGCGAATATGTTTTGTATGTTATCAGCTAACTACGTAAATGTTGCTCTAAGTTGAATGCAGGGAAGTTCGAGCCCTCCAAAGGAGAGTTGGTATTTGGAACATTTGGTATTTGGGTGATACTCTCCTGGAGTATCATCCAGGAGAATTGGTATTTGAAACATTTGGTATTGCTATTTGAGTAGACGCACACACTCACTCATTTAGGGTATTTGGAACCTCATCAGGTCAGTTCAAGTATTAAATTGGTAAAGACTTAAACCTAAGAGGATAGACTATGTGTCTTTAGGGGAAATAATGCCCTTATCGTTATTGATCCTCTTTGATTGTCAAAACAAAATTAATTGCAAATATCTTTTGTAAATAACATATATAATATGTATAGTATATTTGAATAGTATATATGAATATATATATATATATATATATATATATATATGAGTTAAAGCATATATATGTATGTATGTATGTATGAATATATATAGATAAGTTAACATTTACATATATTCATATGTATGTACGTAAATGTCTATGTAAATAAAAGAATAATGAAAAGTATATATATATATATATATTATAAATTTATCTATTGGCAAGCCATATTAAATGGTAGTTTTGTCACTCATAAACTGAGTTAACTAAGCCAATTTAGAAGGCTTTAGGGCAAATCATATTAATGGTTATTGTGGCCGCCATACTTAGGTGCCAGCATGGGCAGTAAGTTACTTTTAAAGCCATGTAAGTGCCTGATTATAGCACTTTTTAAGCTCATTTTAACAGTCACATAAAGTGGTGATAGCATACTTTTTGCACATGTTTTCTATTCTTATTTTTTCCCATGACCTTGGTAATAAGTAAGTGAAGTCATGGCAAGGCTGAGGTGAGTCATGTCATTCTTTGGACTCTTCCTGTAGCTTTCCAACGGCTATTCCAAACTGATTTTTAAATGCAAGAGACAGCAATAGGAAATCACGGTATATTGGTTATATAAGACTCGGTCAAAGTTAGTCGTGGCAGCCATAAGAGCTGCACAGTCGACCCAATCTAAACTACATTCCTTATACCTGTAAGCTAATGCAAGCCATGGCATATGAGGTGCTAGTCGAGCCTCCATTTTAGGCAACCAATTGCTATTTTGGGCAAAAAATTCATTATTGTGAAAAGGAAAACCGATTGGTAAAGAGAATAAGTATTTCATTCTATTCATTTTGGGCAGACCATCGTGAGAATAAGGGATAAGTTGGCTGGGCGTAGAAAATAAGAGAAAGCTGTACGTGATCAGAGAAAGAATAAAAGTCTTTTATATGCAAGAAAGAGGTTGATAGCCTCTGTTTTGGTGAGGATTAGTATAGGTATTGAGAATTTCTATTTTGAGGAGACATTCAGAGTGTTATTCACTGCTGGTCGTGACAGTCAGGGTAGTAGAGTTTTTTTCTTTTGCTCGGATATTCATTGTAGAACAGCCTGAAAGGTCCAGGGAAAAAGAGCAAGGTTTTGCTGAAGCTAGAAATGAGGCATGGAGTTGAGAAGAAAGGTAAATCTGATTCTAAGTTGCTGAGTTGAAGGCAAGAGAAAATCAGTACCAAAAGCCAGTACAATCTTTCCATGCATGGCTTAAATAATTTTTCTCTTTCTCTTCTTAATTCTAATGAAAGTTCATCTATTATTCTGAATTTGATTATGCCTGTGCTACGTGCAAATGTGTGACTGTTCGGGAAAGTATATGAATGCATGCTTACACATGTAAATCCTAGATTATTTATGCATATTCATAAAAAAGTATAAGAGATAATAAGAATTAGAATAATCAGTTGGTTAGACTGAATTATCACACTAATAAACGTTGTTTAAATCATGCTAGATATATGTGATATTGAGTTAAGTTATAAGGGAGAGCTTAAGAGAAAAGTTAAGACTCTCTAATCTGAGTTTTACCAAACAAACCAGCTTTATTAATCGAATTAGTAAGACTAGAAAATCACTGATAAGGTCTGAAACGTAATAGGAACAATAAAGTCTTTAATATCGTTTGAAAGTTGTAAGTATTACATATTAGACCAAAGGTCATTATTATTAGCTACAGATTAAAAATTACATATCTAGAGTAGAGGACATTTCGTTCTTGACATAAACCAAAAACCATAGAACTAGGAGAGTAGATTGCTCCTTTGTGGCTATTTAAAAGGACTCGAATAAGAGGCAGTTCCCTAGAGTCCTAGACCAAGAATGTTGCGAGCACATAACATGGGTATTCGTGTCAGATGTGTTAAACCTACTTAGTCGAATGATCAACACTAGTGAAGTCATCACAATTGTAAGAGAATCTAATTGAGTAAAGTTAACCTTTGGGTCGATAAAATTTCCAAGTCAAGTTAAAGGTGGGTGAACTTACAACACCGCTACCTAAGTAAGTGGATGAATATATTTTTCAAAACATTGGCCAAAGTAAGTGTAAAAGTCATTGCTTGCGCTTGTCGGTTCACTGTGCTCCAGGTTTACATAACTTGTCAATAGCGTCATGCATAGTTAAAGAATGTCTATAGTTGTATGATCGTACATGTTATGTAGGACACAACACTAGATACTCAGATGGCAATACTAGAGGTTCCTATACTACACTCTTCGTCAAAGGGTAGGGCCACTTCCAGTTGGAATGTGTGCAAGGGTCCGCTGGTTTGTGGTTGGAGGTAAAGCGCTTGGGTGAAGCTCTCCCTCTTGCAGACGACACGCCAAGACTTGAAAAATAGAAGAGTAAACCAGCTAAGGATATCTTGACCTTGTTCTCATAGTAAATTATGAAATTGTTTATTTGATCATGAATCTTATTTACAAAATTGTATTTGAAAAGATGTGTTTCATTTACATGATGTTTAGTTATGTTAATTCAATTATGAAATGTTATATGAATTCCTTTATACAGAATGCAAAATGTGTTATTAGAAAAGAAACCTTTTACTTTCCTATTTTGAAGGCAATGAATTATTTACTTCCTGTATTGAAACCTAGGTGAAAACTAAAAGGGTATGATTAGAGATGTTATATTTTTAGTTGAATAGTATAAAGCTAGATACAAGATAGAAGTTCAATATCTCAATACAATGTAATAATTCTGCAGCTGTAGTTGACAATTGTGGGGGTTTCCTTGTAAGCTTCCAAAGGAATACAAAGCATATTTTAAGGTGTAAATTGTTGGATACTTGTGTTCATTACTACAGTTTGAATTTCAATGATTTGTGATTAATTTAATATTTATTTAAGCATTAGAAAATCAGTTATCATGATTGGAATTTTAAACATTTATATGATGTTAGATCTAGGTCTATGATGTTGATCTTGATTCATTTATCATTACTTAATATGACGCCATTTATTTAATTAAGTGTTGGATCTATACATACCTTGTACTTATGATTAGATGATCATTTGGAGATATATTGTTAGCATTGTTTAGTGAACATGTTATCAAGATGCATGAATTACCATATATATTTATATCCCAATTATTTTATGATTTGAGAATCAGCCATAGTATTTGGGCTTTTGTGGTGTATTTCATTGAGATGAATTTCACATACCTTGTACTTATGATTAGATGATTAGATGAATTTCACAACCTTGGTGTTCCTAAAGTCAATAGATGCCTCCAATGAAGTCAAAAATGCTGAGACTTTATGCAATTTATTAGATGGGGTGATCCAAGAGGTTGGTGTTGATAATGTTGTCCAAATTATCATGGACAATGCAGCTAATTGCTTGGACTACTTATGGAGAGGCATCCCACAATTGCATGGTCTCCTTGTGCTGCACATTGCTTGGACATGTTGCTAGAGGACATTGGGAAGATTGGATGGGTCAAGAGTGTGGTTGAAGATGCCAAAAATGTTACCAAATTTATCTACAACCATACTTGGGTGCTTTCCTTGATGAGGAAATTCACAAATGGCAAGGACCTTGTGCGACCAGGAGTGACACGTTTTGCTAGACACTTCCTCACATTGCAAAGCATCCTTGGCACCATTTCTCATCTCAAGCAAATGTTTGTGTCCGATGCTTGGTTGGAGTCCTCATTTTCCAAAAAACCTGAAGGAGAGAGGATTGTAGGCATAGTTTTTTATGACACATTCATCAAAAATGGAGAGGAGTTGATTGGGGTAAGTAACAAACACAAATAAACTTTATACATGATAATCTAATTGCTGTTTTTCTTTTTGAGGGGTTAATTTTGTAATAATTTAACATTTTTTTTCTTTTTTTTATGTGACAAAATCTTTGGTTAAGGTTCTTCATATGGTGGATGGAGAGGGCATGCCAATGGGTTTCATCTATGAGGCCATGGATAGGGTCAAAGAGGCCATTTCATGTTACTATGGCGGCAACAAAAGAAAATATGAAATCATTTGGCGCATCATTGATCAGAGATGGACAAACCAACTCCACCAGCCGATACATGCCTTTGCCTACTTCTTGAACCCAAAGTTCTACTTTAACACATTTAAGGCTGATGAGGTCATGGCAGGTCTTGTCACATGCATCGATAAGATGGTGCCTAATCGTGAGATGATAGACAAGGTGCTTGATGAGTTGGAGGTGAGATTTGTTACATCTTATGTATGAATTTGCAATGTTGACTATCTATGAATTTTCTATATTTGATTTTTTAATCTTATTTTTATCTATTCAACGTCTACAAGGTTGCAGAGGGGAGACTCTTTTCCTCACAACAAGCAATTGAAAGGAGAGGAAAACAACAACCAGGTAAAAAAAATTGTTCAATAGTATACTACAAGATGAAATTAGAAACTTGATTCTTACATTTTTTACTTTATTCTTAATACATATATTTTTTAAATGTGTTTTTGTAGATTTATGGTGGGAGAACTATGGTGCTAGCACGCCAAATCTTCAAAAGCTAGCCATTTGTGTCTTGCCACAACCAGGTAGTGCTTCTGGGTGTGAATGTAATTCGAGTTTATTTGAGAACATTCACACAAAGAAAAGAAACAAGTTGACCTAGCAGCGCCTAAATGATCTAGTCTTTGTCTGGTACAACCTTCACCTTCAACTAAAAAGGTGGACGGTGTTTCACATGAGTCCATCGACTTGGATGATATTGATCCATATGGTGAATGGACTATTGATGAACAAAATGATGATGCTTATGTCCTCCTTACTGATGAGGATCTTGTTGAATTAGAGAGAGCAGTAGCAGAAGAAGAAGAAGAAGAAGCAGGATTGGATGCAATGGTGGAGGACAAAGACACTTTTGAAGATCTAGAAACCACTCCTCAATCTCCTCATTTTGATACTGTAGCACCTTCTAGTTCTAGGCCCGCAAAATTGAGTTGCAGTAGGAGGGGAAGGAGGAAGATATAGATTTTATTTGGTTGTTAATGTTTTTCTCATTTTGACATATGATTATATGTAAACGTTTATAAACTTATGATGCTGTTATACATTTGAAAGTTTGAAACTATGAGTATGAATAATAAATTATGACAAATTGATGATCATATGACATGTAATCTTTGAATTATGACAAATTGATAATAAAATTAGGCTCTTATGTTCTCTAAATGCATTAATTTCTTTTTTTATGTAAAACTACGGGTTTTTTTTTTTTTTGCCGAGCCCTAGCTGAGTTTTTTGCCGAGTCTGTGCCAAGTCCCGAGTCCAAGTCCTATTTTGGGCTGCCAAGTCCGCACCGAATTCGAGTTTTCCAACTTTGGTCTAAATACTTTTCAAGTATCATGAAATGATTATTATTCATGTTTGCATGTTTGAAATTTATTAGAAACATGTTGGGATGCATTTGGCCATTTTTAGGACATTATAAATATGCATTTTCTTCATTTATATGCCAAAATTAACTCTTAGATTGATATAGTATGATTCGGCTTTTCTAAAGGCTTCTAGAAAGCGCTAATTGGCCTATTTGGCTAGATATATGTGCACATTTAATATGGGTGCATTCACAAAATTATATTTGTTCAAGGTCGGCTCAAGATGAAGGGTTGCCTAGCTTGTATAAATAGGAGGTGTCTCCTCATTTCATCAATCAATTAAGCAATTCATTCACTCTCCAATTCGCACTTCAGCAGCAGGTTGAGTTTTCTAAGCAGCAGATCAGCATCAAGGAGAAGAGTCAATACTTAGTGTATTCATGAAATTGCACCACATATAAGTGCAGATCATTGTATTGTATTCGCCCTTTCTAGGGCCTGTTATTCTTCTAATATATAAAGAGAATATTGTTGTTGGGTTTTTCTCCCTCGAGTAGAAGGGTTTTCCTAGGGTAAAATATTGTGTTCATTGTCTCTGAGTTGTGTTTTTCTGCTTATTGCATTTTTTATCCTAAAATTAACATGGAATCAAAGCAGGTTTAAGAAAAGATCTGATCAGATTTGTTTATGCAGTCAAGAGACAGCTGCAATATAAGGAAGTCAAATTTGTATCCTTATAAATATGTATTCATGCTAGCGAAGATTGCAAGAGAAACCTGGGAACTAGAGGTGTCGTGGAGGAACAAGGAAATCTAGGAATGGACAATGCCACATTTGTTTGAGTTGTCCGTTTTGAAACTGCTGCATCTTCATTTGAAGCCTCCACCTTCTTTATGGACATCTTCAAGATTATTGATATTCAGGTGTCCTTTCTTATTCCTGCAAGTGTCATGATCATTGAGGAGCAGTAATTCGAGTTTTAAGAAGTGTCGTCCATCCTTCTCTTTATCGAGTTTTTAAAGCTACCACTGGCACTATTGACAATGCACAAGTCCAAAAGGGATCATCTTGGAAATTTGAAGAAAGCGGGAGCAATGTTAATTCTGAGTTGTCGCTAATATCCCAGTTTGCAGTAAGAGCATAAGTGGTATTGTGATTTACAAGAATTTCTGTTGAAGATTGCCGAGTGATGTGGAGTCTGGAGGAAGTCCATTTTAATATTTTGATCGCCAAATTTATTGAATGTTGAATACCAATCGATGGTTCTTTGAAGGAGTCAGAAATTGCATGGGGACATGTTGTGACCTTTTACACATCACCCCATTGCAAATCGAGACCCCCAGTAGTTTGCTTTTCTAGGGTTTTGTCGTAGCGTAACAATTTCATGAAGTCATTGCTTTGAGAGTTTAGAG